>JAQQPU010005278.1:0-10278 GCA_029168905.1 Artemia sp. Kazakhstan ARC1039 | reverse complement strand
CCCCGGAAAATACCCCCCCCCCTTTGAAATTAAGGCTTTTAAAATTTGAGAATTTTTTTTTAGTTTTTATTTTTTTGTTTCCGTAGGGGGAACGAATTTCGGTACTTAAATTCGAGAAGACACCAGTTTTTTCGTTACTTTAAAAATAAATTTGGGCTATAGCTTTGCATATTAGGGGGGGGGGGGGGGAAAACTATAGCTGATCTGCATACAAAATGTCTTTGGTACAATTATTCTGCATATTAGATAGATAGATAGAGAAGTGTATTTAAAAGCAAAATATACGGCCATGAACATAGTAAGATAATATAAACAAAAAGCACAAATAACATAAACTTAAAACATGGAAAATCGGTCATTGAAAAAAAAAAACATTTAACGCTTGGAAAAACAATTAAATGAAACATTACATTTACTTTATACTGGGATTTATTTATTTTTTTTTTTTAGTTATCAAAATTTCCAGATACCTCGCTATTCTTCTATAATTTCTTAGTGACCATACCTAGAAGGAATTGTTTTCTGAGTTCAAACTGTCCAAATACTTTACCCCCCCCCTATTTGCAAGTATATAGCCCAAAATGTATATTTACCATCTATTCTGTCACTTGTCTTGTCTCATGCTAAGATGAAAGTAACTAACGAAGAAATCGGTTTGTTCTCGAGTTGTATACATACCGTAAACTTGAGTGAGTGGTGCATAATGCACAAGTACCAAAATTCCTTCCCCCTACCGAAATACAAAAATAAAACTCAAATAAAATTCTCAAATTTGGAAAGCCTTATTTTCCACGGGGGGGGGGGGTATTTACCGGGGAGATATTTTCCGTGGGGGGAGGGAGTATTTCCCATGGGGTGTTTTATGGAGGGGGTATTTTCCGCGGGGGGGGGGGGAGTAAACTTCAGCCACCGTTATAATCTACTGTTATAAGTCTCCCATATTCTTTATCTAAGTCTCTTTATAAAGGTCTCTTTAAGTCTCCGTGTTTTATATAAATATCCCAGCCTCGGTTCCCCCTGTAATAAGTCTCCTATACTCTTCGGTAAAAAAAAAAAATTATAATAGCCTCTTTTTAAACTATTAATATTAATGAACGGTAATTATGGTGACAGGTGTCAATATTAACTGAAATTCATAAGAAGGGAAGTTTAAAACCATAGCTATATTCAATTCATGTATTTTAATGCCGATTCTGAATATTCGAAGTTTCCTAGTGTACCAAGGACATTAAAATAAAAATACTTTTGCCTTCTGGATCCATTTAAAGGTTTATTCATAGCTAGAAAGCGAGATTTTATAAGATTTTTCTTTGGTCGTTTCAAAATTAAAAAGTTGCAGGGTAATACCACACTTTGATCAATGTTGCCACGTTAAACGTAAAAATAAGTGAGCAAAACTAATTAGTTAAATATAGCAGCGTTTTTCATCCATAAAAATTCAAGCCTTAACAGTATGTTGATCCTAAGAGACAGCTACTGGCACCAATAGGGATAGGGGACATACCCCCCTAGATTATGAAAATTATCTTGTTATTTCCATTTCATAGCTGTGGGCTATATAAAACCAGCAAGACTAGCTAACTGGCGGTTTGAATTTGCCACCCATGTGCTTCCATCTTTCGCAACTTTTAATAGCTCTGTTATTTTTCGATGACTTTGTTTGGAAATCCTGTTTGCCCCACTCTTGTAAACTCCTTGTTGCTAAATATCTAAAACGATTCCTCACCGTTGTTTTATTACCGTACTCTCGACCAGAAATGTGATCTCTGAGTAGGCTTCAGTGAGAAACTAAGCATCGGCCAGTTTATCTTTATTGGTCATTTTATCCTTATTGTTCCAGTGAATTCGTAATTAACCTGTGAGTTAAAAGTGATAGCAAACTTTTGATTTTTTTGCCACGAAAATGCGGAAGAAAAATAAAGAAACTTTAGTTAAAAAAACTGGCAGTAACGTCAGCGCTCAAAGTGTTGGGCTAGTGGAAATAGCTTCCCTCGCTTGTGATAGTCTTTTGGAAACAAAAGGAACAATAAATTACATATGTCAACATGAAAGTTTGGTCTGCATCTCTCAGCCCGTTACGAATTCCAGCAGCAGTAGCAGTCAAGAACCTGTCTCAGGTAATTCTAGGACGGGGTAAGACAAACAAGGTCAACATAGATAGATAGATAGATCGCGTATTTCAAAATCCCAAGAGCCATATACACACAAAAATTTATGAAAAAATAAAGAAATCACCAACAGAACAAATTATAAAGCACACAGAAACATAATACATAGCTAAAAAATACCTAATGGTAATTTAGCGAGAAAATAATTGTAACTGTATATAATAATTAATTGTATAAACTTTTCCTTCTTTCTAAGCATGTATCTATGTACACATCAACATGAAATATTGTGGCTGGATTACTACTTTGTAAAATACCAGGAAGCAGCAAAACCATCCCATGTAAAGTATTTGTCCCTTCAGATTATTTGTCCAATCAGAGAGCACCGGCAAATTCCTGAGAAAAAGGTCCAAATCTTCTTCCTCATCTTTACAAAGAGGACACAGATTATGCCCTTCAGGATCAACTATCTTTTTGTTGAACACCTTTTGCCTGCTCTGGATTGGAAGGCAATTCGCCTTAAGCTGAATCCATCGACTTAAAATCACAGCCGGTAAAGTAAATTGAAAATTAAGTTCCTCTCCAAAACTAGGTTTAGCCTGATCATAATGATTCAATATTCTTGAGAAATATCTGGCTTCCACTTCTAACGGAAGGAAATTCAGAGCACATTATTTTAAGACTTACGAATGGATTGAATACAAAAAACATGGATTCCACCGTTTTTTTTGTTTTTTTTTTTTTTTTTTTTTTTGGTTGTAGGGCATAAGGGCAGGAGAAACTTCTGGAAAAAGGGATTTCATTGAGTAAAGAAATCAAAGTGGAAAGACAGTTCGACTCTATTAAAACAACATGATGGTTCTGAAAGACATAGGCATTTTATGTCAGCATGGACGAAATTCAAAATAATTATTACTGATGCTTCAAGATCCATAAGAAATGCCTTAATCCAATCCAGATCTAAAGAGCTTCAAGAAAACAAAGATCATGTTAAGCACCATTTTCGTGCTATTTGCTTTCTTGGCCGCCAGGGTCTTCCTTTGAGCGGTTATGGTGAATCGGAAACATCCACAAACCGAAATAATTTCGCTGAACTGGTGGAGGAAGTTTCTGAAGGTAATAGAAGCTGAAGACCAAATTATAGAGCCGATATGGTCACTATTGCGGTTATCAGTGCAAAAACGACACAGTTACACTGATGGGAAATGGCTTGCGCCAAGACATTATCTCAAAAGTGAAATCGGCTAATTACTTCACTATTCTTGTCGAAGAGAAAAAAAAAAGGATATTTCTAGAAAAGAAAAATTAGCGATCCTGCTCAGGTTCATATGCAATGAAAAAGTAGCGGAGGGATCAATCGGCTGCTACCACACGCAAAAATTCAGAGGCAAAAAGCTTTATCCACCACAATTTAAAAACTATAGAAAATCTCGGTGTAAACTTGATGTTGCGTATTACTTTATGATGTTACGTATAAATTACCCAATTTATGACGGCGCATCCATTCCAGCTGGAGGATTTAAAGGAGTTCAAGTTGGGCATAAGGTTAAAGTACCTCAATCACTTGATGTGCACTGTTACGCCCACAGATTAAATTTGGTTTTGGGTGACTGCCTATAATTCATCACCGAATTTTCCGAATTTCTCTTTGTGGTGCAAAGTATATACGTATTTATTTCATGCAGTAACACTTGACATGAACTATTTGTGGAGTCCCAACGTATTAGCGGGCAAAAAGTCATTGAGCTTGAAAGGACCGTCCAGACTCACTGATTGTTGTAGGGACATATAAAAGCTCGTTTGCTCTGCAGAATAAAAAGCAGGCTAAGATTCTAAGAAGGCACGCTAACCTGTAAGAATTAAAAGATGAAATGAGGAATAAAAATACACGAAATAAAAATTGGAATAAAGGTCTAAATTAAGTGGAACAGGACGACGGTTCCAAAATCCTAGAAGGGCCAGGGCCCCCAAGAGAGGTACATATAGACTCACCCATTTGCTCTGAAAAATAAAAAAGAGGCTAAGAATCTGGGAAGGCATGCGAATCTTCAAGAATCAAAAGATGTAATGAAACATAAAAAAATTGTACCAGCTAAACAATTAGAAAAAAAATACATAAATTAAAGAAAGTCAAGCAAGGCGTGTAGTCTAAACCCTAAACGCCAAAACGAGGACATATAGATTCAGCCGGTTGCTCTGGAAAATAATAAAATCGGCAAAGATTCCGAAAAATCAAATTATTACTAAAATGAAATAAATTATTCCGAAAAAAATAAGAAGCTAATTTGACTAAAAAAAAATTTATCTGTGAAAGTAAATGTAAAATTTCTTAGCATTAATTCGGACGTGTTTAAACTAAAGAAAGTCGAACAGGACGACGGTCCTAAGGCCCAGAAGGACCAGGGCTCCCAAGACCGAGACATATAGATTCAGCCATTTGCTCCAAAAGATAAAAAAAGGCCAAAATTCTGAGAAGGCACGCTATTTTGTAAGAATCATAAGGTAAAATGAAACATAAGAAAATATACGACGAAGTGACGCTATGCTAGGTTATGCGTCGTTGCAGACACATTGTGTGTCAGTTACTTTAATGAATAATTAGTACTATGATATGCCTAGCTTAGACTCCTAGACCTATTGATGATGAGGGTCTCCTTAGAGAGAAAATTAGTGGTTAGTAGCTATTAAAGAGAAAAAAAAAGAAAATGCGATAGGAACCATTGAACCTTTTCCTACTCTCATTCTATATTTATTTTGAAGACTCAATAAGAATTAGGATATTTAGGCATTAAGATTTACTCTTCCAGGCGTCTGAACCTCCCCCCCCCCTTTTACAATGGGCCAATACCCTCCTCTAAGATAGCTAATGTACAGTTAAACATCACTGCATACCCCCCGGCCATACCCCTTTCTATATTTATTTCAAGGCTAATGGAAAATTAGACGACCTGGGCATTGAAATGCGCTCTTTTATGCATCTGGCATCACTCCTATCTACACATATGGTTGCCAACTGCCAACGTCTAAAAAGAGTGCAAATAAAGGGCAAAAAAGCGAGATTTTTGCTCAAAACGAGTGCAAGTAAAGAAATGTGTCGCGCGCTTGCGTGGCTACCGCCACGCGCGTAGCCCCTCTCACTGTTCTGACAACTCTTCTCACCGATCTCAAATTCGTCCAAATTTTTTTTCAGGAATATAAGAGGATCAAGTAGCTTGTCATGAACTATAGCTGACTTCACTGTAGTCAAGTCGAGTACCATATCGTTGCAGCAAAAACAATTGGCGAACACATTCTTAGTCGTGTAAAATAATTCTTCTTCTTCCTCCACTGGCTTTTTTCCATCTTACCTTTCCTTGTAAATTTATTTCCAATTTTTAGATAAAATGAGTAGTTTTCTGGACATATTTCCAAAAACTGGATAGCTGCTTGTTCGGCGAATGTACTGCTTTGCTTCAAGTACTTAAAATTTGAGTATATTAATGAACATGAATAATTGCGAATGAGACAAGAGTTTTGAGAAAGGGGTATTTTAAACACTGTGAATCAGAGAAAAAAAAGACCTACTGGGTGGATAGTTTATCCCAACAGCACAGAGATGCAAATTTAATTTTGCTACTGTGTCTAAATTAAATAAAAAAAAAACAATTTTTTTTTAACTGAAAGTAAGGAGCGACATTAAAACTTAAAACGAACAGAAATTATTCCATATATGAATGGGGCTGTCCCCTCCTCAACGCCTCGCTCTTTACGCTAAAGCTCTTTATTATTTTCAAAAATAGAGTTGTGAGAAAGAGTCAAACTTTAGCGCAAAGAGCGAGGCGTTGAAGAGGGGACAGCCCCTTTCATATATGGAATAATTTCTGCTCGTTTTAAGTTTTAATGTTACTCCTTACTTTCAGTTGAAAAAACTTGTTTTTCGATTTAATTGCTGAACATTTTTAATTAATGCAAGTTTTGATTTTGGCTCACCGTAAATGAATAATTAAAACAAAATTTGCATATTAATTTTATTTTTTGGATAAATGACTTGTTCGAAAGTTGTGTAATTTTCTTTACGAATGTTTTTATTAGTAATAAATATATGTAACTTACAAATTAACTTACATAACAAAATTCTATATTTTTAACACGTATATTAGGGGGGTTCGCCCCCTAGTCAATACCTCGCTCCTTACGCTAAAATTCAAATTTTGTTCCAATTCTATAAAAATGATCCCTTAATCACGAAGGCCGTTAATTAGAATAAATAGCTCTTATGAAAGTACTAGAAAAACTTTAGCGTAAAGAGCGAGGTATCGACTAGTAGGCAATCCCAATCATATACATAATAATTTCTGTTCGTTTTAAGTTTCGGTATTGCTCCTTACTTTCGGTTGAAGAACTTGTTTTTTTATATTTAATTTTTGATCGTTTTTTTAAATAATGCTGGAAGATCCTGCGCCCCCTTCATACCAATGTCCCTTCCCCCATGAAAACTTCCGCCATGGAAAAATCCTCCCACGTAACCACCGATTCCACCCACTATCAGAAAAAATCCCCCTGGAAACGTCTGTATGCTTCCCAATAGCCAATGTTCTATGTAAGCATTGGGCAAAGTTCATAAATTGCAGCGCCTCCCCCGGGGACTGTGGGGGATTAAGTCATCCTCAAAGACATATTTATTATATTTTTCGACCATGTTGAACAAAATGGCTATCTCAAAATGTTGACTGCGTGACTTTGGTAAAAAAAAATGAGCGTGGGAGAGGGCCTAGTTACCCTTCATTTTTCGGTCACTTAAAAAGGGTACTAGAACTTTTAATTTCCATTTGAATGAGCTCTCCCACGATATTTTAGGACCACTGGGTCGATACGATCACCCCTGGAAAAAAATCAAATAAACACACATCCCCGCTTTTCCCCCCTTTTTTGAAAATCAGGTAAATTTTCTCAGGCATGTAACTTTTGATGGTAGGACTAAACTTGAAAAAAACTTATATATTTGAAACAGCATAGAAATATGATTCTTTTGATGTATATATTGATATAAAAATTCCGTTTTTTAGAGTTTCGGTTACTATTGGGCCGGGTTGCGCCTTACTTACAGTTCGTTACCACGAACTGTTTGATAGCATCAAAATCTTGCAAAAATGTTCAATGATAGCCAACCACTGACATAACCTTTCATTTTGATGTACTTGCAATGTCGATGGAGGAGAAGTCAGAACCCGTCAATAACTACTCAGAATTTCATAAATAATAATAAAATTAATAAACCAATTTCTTTATTATATGTCTAAGAAATGGTTGTGCCAAACAGCTTCTGACTTCCTTTTATTGAATTTGAATTTCCACGTTTTAAGTTTAACAAGTAAAGGATTATTGGTGCGATGGATGTCATGGGCTGGTTCGTCTTTTGTGGGATGATTAATTTCAAAATAAAGGTTGAACTTTTATTTTTGAATTGGGATTCCCCTCCAAATGCTCCCACTGGACCTTTCTTTCACCATTTTCTAGTACCCCTCATTAATATGGTTTTACGCAAAATCCTTTATTAATCATGACAGCGTTTTTGATTTGATGGAGAGACTTCAACCTCGTTTATAATTAAGTAAATAAAGTAAGTGTTTTCAACTGAAAGTAAGGATCAAATTCGGAATTTAAAACGTAGAGTAACTATCCCATATAAGAGGGGGGTCCTCCTTAAGACCTCGCTCTTCATGCTAAAGTATTTTAGAACTTTTAAAAAAGCTTCTTATTCTAACTGAACAACCCTTGTGTTTCAGGAGTCGTTCTTAAGGGAATTAGGCAAAAAAAAAAAAAAATCAAACTTTAGTGTAAAGAGCAAGGTATTGAGGAGGTGGCAATCTCTCTCATATACAGGATAATTTCTTTTCGATTTAAGTTTCAATGTTGCTCCTTACTTTCCGTTGAAAAATATTGTTTTTTATATAGCTTCTGATCGTTTTACAAATAACGCCGAGAAATCCAGCTTCCCTCCATCAAAATCCCATCTTCCAACAGAAAATTCCCCTGATGAAATTTCATCCCACGTAACCCCCTCCTAAAAGCTCCTCCCGGAAAATGCAATCCTCGCTTAAAATCTCCCAGGGAAATTGTTTACGGACAATTCGGCCTGAAAAATTCTCCTTAGTATATTTTCATTGGAAAAAGACTTTAATTTCTGATCATTTTTTTAATGATGTCGTATATCCCCCCTTCGTAGAATTTTTGGCTATATAAAATAGGAGCTTGAAACCTCTACAGTAGGGTTCTCTAATAAGCCGAATCCGATAGTATGATTTTTGTTTTGATCACCTGGCTTTTTGGGAATGTTTTCCTCCCTTTTTCAAAAATTAAGCAACTTGTCTGAGGCCCGTAACCTTAGATGAGTAATATTGCTCAATGAACTTTATGTATTTTGAATCAACATAAAAACTTGATTCTTTTGATGTATCTTTTGTTATCAAAACTCTGATTTTAGAGTTTCGGTTACTATTGAGCCTTGTCGCTCCTTGCTTACAGTTCGTTACCACTAACTTTTTGATAACCCCAATAATGCGTAATGATTACGCCCTTGGTCATATAATCTTGACAGAATATCTTTGCTTTCTCATCAATCATTCCAGACGATGGTCTGCGAGATGTATATGATTTTAGCAATTAATATCTCCTCATTATTTATCTTTCCAGAGACGATACGCGAGACTTCTCCCCACAGGCTACTTTCAAAGGAAGACTAACAACTTGCGGAAAGAGCTTTAGATACTTCTAGGCTCTAAAAGACTCAATTTACTTGAATCACGTCCTGCGGTAATTTCCCTTGAAAAATCTTTTCTTTCGAACTTGGGATAAAGCATAAGAAAGGGGAAAAATGATACAAAGATACTAGGGAGAAATTGAAGCATAGCGATCTAGACTTTAAGCTTTCTTAAATGAATAATAAATTAGAATAAACTGGACAACACATTTGACCACTTTTAGCGTCGTCATGAAGATTATTTCTTACTTTTGTTTCGCTGCCATCATCTATTATTGCAGAACTTCTAAAATTAACTAGCATCAAAGTCTGTTGTCTGTTGAATGACAGTAAAAAAAAAAGGAGAAAGACAGTAAAATTGAGAGAAATTGTCTAGAAGGAGGGATCTACCCAAAAGTTTTCCAAGGGGCTCTTGTTTTATGAAATTAATGAATATCAGATTTATATGAAAACTATTTTTGAATGTTCAACTTCAAACCCACCTTCTATGCTCTCTAAATAATTAAGTCAAGTATCTGCTGTCGGAACTTTTACTTGACAATTTCTAGTCTTGTTATCTTCCTTCATTCTTGAACAGAATTTCAAATACACTTTCTTCCCTTATTTGCATCTCATTACAGGCAATCTAACAGTCTTATGTCAATTTTAAATTCTTGGTCAACAGGCCTGAGACTCTAGGCAGGCATGCCTATCCAAAAACTAACAAACAAGTATGTGTCCAATAAGAGAGTCATGCATACTCCAGCCATTCACCCGTGCCCCAGCCATTTAAACATTAGTAGAGATCTAAGTTATACTTCTAGCACGCCATGTTCCTTCCTGTGCTATTCTGGGCCTGTACGTTCCTTCCTAAGCTATTTGGGTAGATTATGCTCCTTCCTGTGCTATTTGGGATTGCGTAATATGCTATGAAGGACAGGTTTCTGACATAATTTATGTAGGCCAGATTTCTACTTCATAATAAAGTTGGCATGATATAATGTGGTCAAACATGTTTTGAGAGTATGCAGTTTGTTATTAAAAAATCGGACACTACAATCAGAATTGTTTGATTGACATTTAAAAAGGGGTAATGAGATTTGCGAATTGGAGTGTAGGATTTTGCGAATTTGATCCTATTAAGGATTGACTTGAAATAAAATTTTTTAACAAGAAATGGCTGAAAAGTGTTTTGGGGGAGATGGGGATGATTGTGTACTGTATAATACACAAGTGATGTTTGGACAGTGTTTTCAATTTAAAAACAATCGGAATTCATTGATTGACATTTAAAAAAAAGGGGTAATTAGTGATTGGATAATTTTTTAACATGAAATCTCTAAAGAAAATATTTTTGGAGCATGTACTTGACGATGGGAAAAAAGGTTAAAGTGATTAGCAATTACGAGCGAAGATTCCCCCCACTTGTTCCTGGCAGTAGGCTACGCATAT
>JAQQPU010005277.1:37693-47992 GCA_029168905.1 Artemia sp. Kazakhstan ARC1039 | reverse complement strand
AAATATATACGCAATCTATGATGGTAAAAGTTACAGTTAGGTTAGATTCTGTCAGTTTATGTTAGATTAGGTTAAATTTGGTTATAAATATCAGAAATGAGTTAAAAACCTAACCTAAACTGCCCTCATCAAACCTTGCATTAAATTGAAATGTTGACTGGCAACGCTGACTAAATCCAAGGAGAAAAAAGGTATTTCGGACACTCACCTGTGAATGTCGACATTCACCTGTTTTTGGGCCGACACTTTTTAATTCATGGTAATAACCTTAATAATGCCGTTAAAAATTAAAACTTACGATTTGATGACGCCTTATTCAAGCATTATCTGCCACTAACTCTGACAAGAGTTTCTCTTTACAGGATGCAGCTTTTGTTTTTGCTGATGACAATACTCTTGGCACAGACGGTACAACTGAGTCTGATGTTTGTTCAAAGATGATATCGCTTTTTAAACGACTGATCCAGTGGTCTGATGTAAGTAAATTATTTTTCTTTAGATGTTGGAAAGACATACTTTCTCATTTTCTCAAGAGTCTCAAAGGCTTACAGTGACTTAGGTGAAATATACTTATCAATAAGCTATCGAAGTGGAACTTAGGAGCATTATGTTCGATTCCAAGGCATCTTATCTGATGTAAATCTTTGTTTAAGTATCATATTGACCTGATTAAAATGAAAGTCTTCAGGAGTCTAGGAATCTTTAGAGCTAAAAGACATATTTCCAGGGTCGATTCTTAAATTTTTTTTCTGCAACCCAAGTATCATATTGACCTGATTAGAATGAAAGTCTCCGGGAGTCTCGAAATCCTTAGAAAGCTAAGAAATATTTAGAGGGTCGATTCTTAAAATTAATTTCTGCAGTCCAGATCACAGCCCAATCAGCCCAGATCTGCAGCCCAAGTATCATATTGACCTAATTAAAATGAAAGTGTCCGGGAGTCTCTGAATCCTTAAGAGATATAAAAGATATATTTTCAGGATCAATTCTTAAAATTCTTTTCTGCAGCCCATATCTGTAGCTCAAGTATCATGTTGACCTGAATAGAATGAAAGTCTCCAGGAGTTTCGGAATCCTTAGAGATCTAAAAGACATATTTCCAGGGTTGATTCTTAAAATTCTTTTCTGCAGCCCAAGTATCATATTGGCCTGAATAGAATGAAAGTCTCCAAGAGTCTCAGAATCCTTAAAGGATCCCTTGGAAAATTTTCCCAGCACCAGAGGAAACTCCCAAAGCCATTTTGGCAAAAATATAAAAATAGTCAAAATAGGTAAAGTGCATGGTAAATTTGCAGTGGGCAATAAGAGAACTAAAAGACATATTTCCAGGGTCGATTCTTAAAATTCTTTTCTGCAGCCCAGATCTGCAGCCCAAATATCATATTGACCTGATTAGAATGAAAGTCTCCGGGAGTCTTGAGATCCTTAGAAAGCTAAAAGATATATTTAGAGGGTCGATTCTCAAAATTAATTTCTGCAGCCCAGATCATAGCCCAATCAGCCAAGATCTGTAGCCCAAGTATTATATTGACCTGATTAAAATGAAAGTGTCCGGGAGTCTCAGAACCCTTCCCCTGCAGAAATTCCAGAGAATTCGTATTGTCCTGTTATAGTGATGCCAAACTTTCTCTCGTCACTTATGCCACTTTCAAAATTTTATGATAAAGCAAAGACTATTAATCAGGAAACTATTCTTCATTTAAACCATTGCTTGATTTGGAATCTCTTCATTTTCTGTCGTGTGCTTCTTTCAGTTTTCCACAGTTGTTGGCAACCTTCCTGCTGCCTCATGTAATAATATATCTTTTATTGTAGATCAATCGACTTATTCTTTCCACAATTCCAACAAAAGATTCATCATATTCCATCATTGGGGTCTGACTTTACCTCCTGATAGCTTGCAACATAATCTGGTATACGCTCTCAGAATCTGTACGAAGCTGACACTCACTTGGTACCTTTAAAAAGAATGTTAAAGATTTTATATCTAATAAATGAGTTTTTTTGCATTTTTTTTTATTTCTTTTTCCGTTTTCCCCTTGAGTTGATGTATCTGGATAGGGTTTTAATGTTTATTCTAGTTGGTGAGATCAGGCGCTAGTTCCCTGCCTGGATTGTAATTTTGGGAATGTTTAAGGTAGACGATAAGTTTGGCTTTTTTCCGCCTTTTTCGTTGGTATTTTTGTCTCCCCTGTTCTTTGCCAGCCACGGAGTCTTACGGGGGAGACCATATTAAAGTTGTATTCTTTTTTTGTAAATCATTGTTAAACGAAAGAACTCAACCTAAAACTCTGAGCAATTGAATTTAAAGTAATGCAAAAAACGTGGCCGAGGGTGCCACGTGGGACAGAGCAAAGGACTGTTTCACGTCTGTTTTCAGCCTTGATTCTGGAGCAAAAATATGTTACTAAAAACGGAGTGATACTTATTAAGATCAATGCAAATTAAAAATTACACACCTGCATACAAATTTCAATGGCAAGAAAAAGGGAGGGGGTAGACCTCCTGAACCCCTGCCATCTGGCTATGGCGGGGATGCACGCAGAAAAAATTGTTATGGGGAGAAGGTAATATTTCAGTGGGAGGGCAGTAGGTTCATTAATCACAAAATGGAAGCTACATGGAAGGTAAGAAATAATACTGAGGGATGAGCCTAGGCCCTTCTTCGTATTTACCTGGGTTTTGCCACAACAGATGTCAGCCTAGCTTAGATAGCAAATGTATTTAGAATAAAGAAATTGGACAATAATGAGAAAAAGCTTCTATAGCAAATTTTTACCTGAGATTGAGGCTATTTCTACCCCAGATTTTATACATCTATGAATGTATTTGTAACTATCGTCACGAAGTGGTGCACCCGTGGACATTACCCTCCTTAGAGATTTCAATGAATGTGTCTTTATTGGCTCTATGCCACTTTCTTCAAGAACAGCCAACCACCGAGGAGAGGTGCCAAGAATCGAAATACCTAAAAAGAAAATATTACAAGTTCAAATATTTTGAAACCGTATAATGAACCGTTCAAAAGGGGGAGGGCGGAACCAGGGCAACCATCCTGGGTACGACAGCTGGGGAGGGGCGTCGCGGTGGAGGATTACCCGCTTTGATCAATTTTTTTTGGCTTTTCTTGCTTATATCTGAGTCGGGAGGCACTGTAATTAAGTTTTGTCCGGATGCCACCAACCCTAGGAATGGCTCGGATTAACCAACTATTAAAAAGTTGAAATACTGAAATAAACATTTTTCATTGCTATCACTGCTAAGAGATAAATACATTTAATTAAAACCAAATATATTTGGACTTACAGAGTCCAAATGGCGATTAAAATAGAAATTTCCGTCTACAATTCAATATTCAAAAATCAGGGTCAATGAAAACTATATTCTGGAAAAATTTCAAGTTAAAAACTTTTTATACTTATTTTATTAACGATCACATTTATCTTGACATATCCAAAATCCTTCAAGTACTAAAGACAGTGATTCAGTGACATCTGCTAAAGACAGTGATTCAGTGACATCTACTAAAGACAGTGATTCAGTGACATCTACTAAAGACAGTGATTCAGTGACATCTACTAAAGACAGTGATTCAGTGACATCTACTAAAGACAGTGACATCTCATTATTTGATTCGGTTAAGTAAATAATTCCTAAGACAACAATGGCTATACGTGACAAAATGAAGCAAATTGTGAATACGAAAAAACGAGGGTACACCCAGCCAGTGAAAAAAAGGAAGAATAAATCTAGTGATATTTCAGTTGAGACCCCCATTCGACCTTCCTCACTGCTTAAAAATAAATAAAGAGATAAAGAGTAAAATAAAGATGAAGTCCTAAGGATGAAATAAAACAAGATAAACCTTAAAAACAAACACTAACACGAACCTCCAACACAAAATAAACCTCAAAAACGTGGGTGAAAATTCAGTAAAAATACGTTAAAGATAAAAAACAGCCTAAAAATACGTTGCTTTCCTTTAAAGCAACACATTGTTAATATTTGAATTTTTACGGGCGAAGAGCGTAGTCAAATTTAGCCATTAGTTTCGCTTGTTTATTTTCCCAGTTAAATGTGGCATCCCTGTCGAAAATATGATACTCCCTGAAAGATCATAATTTTGAAACAACTAATAGAAAAATCTTAGAAAGCTGCGGTTTTTACGTATGAATGGATCAAGGAATGGGATTATGACGGCTCTAGGGGACAAAAAACGTTTTTATTTTGATGTCCTTGGTAGCTACAACTTCTAAAAACATCTACCTTATCGCTAAATAACCGTCTCATTTTCTTTATATTTTAAGTCTATAATAATGTATTTTTTTCACTGGCGGTAGCATTCATAGTGGCACTCTAGCCACCATCACAAAGCTAAGCTTTTCTTAGCAAAAATCTAAATCTTCAACTGGGTTTGGGATTGGCCATGAGTGGTTTCAATGATGGCATCTACTTTTCTAAATAGGAATTGTTTTCAGAAATAGCATACCATATTTATCCACAAGGTCCCAAAGGTGGTTCTTCGAAGGCATTAACGGAGATCCATCGTATAAAACCAACGTGCAGCGCAGCGCCAGAGCAGTTATCATCCAGTTCCACATCATCCAACCCGTCTAAGAATAAAAAACAAAATCTTTAAAATATGCAAAGATATTTAAGAATAAAATAGGTTACTGCTACTACTAACAACTCACTGCAGCACCAAGACGCCTGAGGCCAACACAGCTACACACGCTCCTCCTCCATCCCAATCTATTCAAAGCCTCCATCTTTACAACTTCTCCAGAAGTTCCCAGGGTGCTAGCAACTGAGTACAAGCTATTGATTACGATTCTCATTGAATACTTGCCTTCTTTTGCCAATCTGGGATTATTTTTGAAAGTTCCTCTTGTTTTTTCCTTCTCTTGCATATTGATTCAATTAGTTATATTATTTTACTAATTATTCATCCTTAATTATTTTTATTTTATAATATTTAATTGTAGTAGCACGCATTAACTATTTTTCAGTTTTATTTAAAGCTATATTTCTTTATATTATTATTATTTTTTTATTATTTCTTTCCTTGTCTAGAGGAATAATATCAAACCATAGTTATTTAATATTTAATACTACATTTTAATATAATACAACTATTTAATACAACACCAATAATAGCATAAATGCGTATTTTCGATGTTTTTTTCTTATATGAAAAATACAATACTAGACAGGCTTGGTTACACCTTCAAAGCTATTTTACATAATTTCAGTAAGTTTATACTTTTTGTCAAAACTATATTTATATAAAAAAAAAATTCAAGCACCAGACACCTACAGGGAATTTGATGGGCGCCTATCTTCAGGGGCGTCGTTTGGGGGTGGCAAGGGGGGCAGTCGCCCCCCCCAATAATGTGAAGAAAAAATTATTATACATCCCATGCCCTTTGACTATCCGGATTTGGGCACATCTTCCCCCCCCCCCCAATAAAAGTGCTGGTGATTCGCCCCTGCCTATCTTCAATGTATTTAACTACATGATAAATAATATAAATGTCATTAGTTGCATAAATGTATAATCATATGTTTTTTTGCTTTTTTTTATCTCGAACTTTCAATTTCCTTTATTTTAACAAATAGCGTGGTTGTAACTTCTTCCAATATTTTCGTAATTTTGAGTAAATCCAAAAATTTTCATCATCTATAAACATAAACACAAAAAAAAAAATTCAAGGACAATTTTATTTTCTACCTAGTTTAAAGTTTAATTCAAGCTCAGCTGTATTCTGTAAACGACCTTTGTTTACAAAAAATTAAAGTTGCGAAATTATTTTTTGAATGCCAGAGATCCAGCGAGGATTTGAGAGGCATCTCTCTTGAAAATGTTTCTTTAATATGAAAGTTTCAATCACTCCTAATTTAATATTTAATTAATTTAAGATTTAATTTAATATTAATTTAATAATTAGTTAATTTAATATTTAATATTTAGCTTGGCCACAACTTCTTACATTACATCCAGTTTCAAATAAATCCATTAATTTTCTTAATCTAAAAACATAATGTTAAAAAGCACTAAAAGGACAATTCAGTTCCTCCCAAATTTCAAATTTATTTTCAGCCCTTCCTTTTTTCAGTAAGACTTATTCACAAGGAGATTTAAAATTAAAAGCTGAAAAATTATTTTTTATTGTCAGAAGTAACAGACGCCTTAAAAGGCGCCTCTCTTGGGCAGTAGCGTCCCGATGCTCATTTAATTGGGAGCGAAGGGGGGGGGGGATCTTCGTAAATTTTACCAAATCGCTACCTGATTTTTGCCGAATTTTCTGCAGAAATCAAGAGTTTTGCTAAATTTCGGCCGACTTTGCAAAATTTTACTGAATACCAACAAATTTGGGGGTTGGCGCGCCCCTCCCCCTCGGGACACCCCTGCTCTTGGGTAGATTTGAACTACACGTCTTTATTTGAAAGAGATAGTTTTCCTTATTTTAGTAGATGGCGATTTTCAAAATACTTTTATAATATTTTGCAAATTCTTAAAATTTGCCTTCATCTTAAAAAATAAAATTTTTTGAGTTCAGCCTTTTTTTCAGCAAGAGACCTTAAAACTTACTTACGAAACTAAGAGACCCAAAATTACGTTGAGAACTCTTAAAAGTATCGGTCTATTTCCAAGTTCTGTTTTTTTTTTTTTGTCTCTTGTTTTTCAGCTACAAGACCCAAATTACTTACTGAAGTTTAAAAAATGTCAGTTAATTCCTTGTTCCTTTTTTCACACTGTTGAAAAAAAATCGAACTTTGCAGAGGCTTTTCATTGACCCCAAGTTTCATTAATTTTTAAGAACAACTTTATAAGTACATTGTTACATTATAAATACTATTACATTATAATTAAATTAGTTTACAAGTGTTCATTAGATTACTGCTTATTTTATACGTGTATATACTACTCTGCTTATAAGTGTATGTACTTAAAAGTACATACAATGCTGCTTAGAGGGTAGAGGGACAGTGGCAGATCCAGAGGGGGGAGGAGGGGGCGCGCACCCCCCTAAAAACGTCTAAAGTAATGTAATTTACTTAATTAACGCAAGTTTGCGTTAATTAAACTTCCCCCTAACGCACGTTTATCGGATCATCTATTTTGCACTCCCCCCCTAAAAATAATCCTGGATCCGCCGCTGTAGAGGGATATCAACTAGAAATATTAATATAAATATTACTTATATTAAAATATTACAAAATATATATTATATTGTAAATGTTAATAGAAATTGCAAGATTAATTCTACTAATTATTGTATCTTGGGTTGTTACATCAAATTGGTAGAGTCTCATCTTCGGAATTTCGCAGTAGATCTATACTACTACTACTACTACTAGCAACTCGATCCATTAACAAGCCGCCTGAAGCAATCACAGCTATGCACGCTCCTCCTCCATCCCAATCTATTCAAACCCCCTTATTTAGAACCTCCCAATAAGCTTCCCAGTTTCCCTTCAATCTTTACGACCTCCTCCCAACCTGTTTAAGGACGATCTGCTTCACGTTTGGCACTAGAACGTCATCTTAATACATTGCCCAAATATTTTTGTTTTTACTTTCGAATAGTTTTAGCTTATTTCCCTCTCTTGAAAAGACGGAAAACAGCAGAAAACCAAAAACAGAACAAAAACCAAATGAGAAATCAAATACTGAAAAACCGAAAGAAATCATCGAAGAATTGAAAAAAAAATGCAAAATAAAAACAGAAACGAGGAAATATTACAAATAACTCGACAAAAAAATCATTTAATTTCGGAATTGTATAGTTCCTTTTAATTCAACGGTTTTTAACTTCTTTTAGAATTCAATGACTTCTAATCTTTCTTGCTAAGTCAAGATTTACTCATAATACAATACACAAACAATAATAAACTATACTAATTCCTCCCAAAGGTTCCTTGTCCTTAAACGGGGAAGATATACGGTCACTCAGTCAGAGAAAAAAAGTAAATTACAGAGAGAATAGAAAGTGACTTACAGAGAGAATAGAGGAAAAAACTTGCAGAGAGAATAGAAAAAAAGTGTATAGAATAGATAGATATATTCAAATAATAAAACAAGAAGGACATTCAACAGATACTCGGCATTTATCCCCACAAAGGCTCCATGACCTGTAAAGGAGGGGGGGGGGGAGTAAACGGACTATCTAAACACTAATTCGCAAACAATGGAAAGAGAGGGGAGGGGAAAGCAGAGAGAAAACACGAAGGATTTCAACTATTTATAAGAATTTATTCTGGTTACTAAGCCAACTCCAATGGAACCCAAACAGTTAATAAGTAAGTAAAAGTGAGTATGACCTGACTAGACCCTTAAGGTCCAAACCGGCGGTGCTGATCTCCGTTTCGTAGCCCTTCAACCAGGAAGTGCAATGGGGGGCTGGGGGCCACCCATCCTGTGCTTTCGCCCACCCTTCCTGCTTATCTTCCCCAAATTTCTCCAGGTACCCATTTAGAGGTGGTCGACTCTGGCTATGCTTATTGAGTTACACCACTGACCCGTGTCACAAACCAAATAACTGGCCATTCCAGGGATCGAACCCGTGCCCCTTGGACAAACAATTTTCAACCCAGCGCACGTGCACTTAGCCAGGGCAGCTTTTATATTTAATAATAATAATAGAGAAGAACTTATAAAAATCAATATAACACAAACATATGGATACCATTTTTTTCGAGTTCTGCAATGGTTGGCTTCTTCGGCTTTAGATCTTTGCTTATTATTATGATAAAATTAGTCAGAGGTAATTCTGTATCGACCAAACTGCTGAAACAGTGTCTAGGTCATTTATGTGAGTACAAGGAGGTCTCCTCGACTAAAGGATGATAAGACTTACAGTAGTATAAAACAGCATAACATCTTTATCCGTTAAACCACCTTGGATTTTGTGCTCTTGTAAATGTTTTAAAAGCGTGCCCTAAAAAAAAGTAATTAGATTTAAGAAAGCCGTGCAGCTTTTTCAAGCCATACATTGAAAAAAAAAACACTTTTCAGCTGCTAGCCTGTATTCCCATCAGTTGTTATTTTTGTTTTTACATATTTTCTTTGAAATGTCAGGCCAGAATTTTTCAAATTTTCAGGTGGACTAGGTCAACTGGGATATTAATTTAGTCTCTTCTTCCACCTAGAAGTATGTAAACCCAATATCCTTTCAGATGTTTGCATGAAAATATAGAAAAACGGGTATAGTATTTTAGTATAATAAAATTTATATAATAATTATAATACTTTAACTAAGATAGTTGAAAAAACAACATTTAATAATAAGAATTGCATTATAATAATAATCTTAACTGCAGAATAATAATTATTAATTATATTAATTATAATATAATTATATTTAATATGTTATATATGAATTATACTGAATAATTGAATATAACACAATAAGTTGGATTAAGAAAAACTTCCTTTATATTCAGCAAAAGATTCAAATTAAAAAGCTTATATTTCGCCAAAACTGTGTTTAGTTGAGAAATTATAATTGAATTTGCGCAGTGTTGTCAATAATGTGAGCAGGACCTTGTCTTTACTTACTAAAATGCCCCTTGTTTTCATTTAAGAGAAAAACTGTTTATACATATTAAAATAAATTTCTCATCAAACTAGTTCACTTCAAAACTGCATTGAAGACATTTTTTGAAAACTGTGTGACTGCGAGATAATAATGCATCTTCAGATTCACCACAAAAATACTAATTGACACAAAAATTGACACAAAGTAAATTTTAACTTGATGCAGTGTTGTCAACAATTTTAGCAACAAAACTAATTCTTACTTACTGGAACACCTTTACAAAAAATACTCTCTTTTCCCTCAAGAAAGTAACCGTTCACACTACGAAAGGTTTCTCGTTGAATCATTTCACTTTAACAGTGCATTGAAGACAGGTTAGAAAATCAAGCAAGATTTTCATTAGCAGAGTAATCTGCGATATATGAACAAAAATCGATATAAAAACTGAGATATGTGAACAAAAATCGATATAAAAACTGAGATATGTGAACAAAAATCGATATAAAAACTGTGATATGTGAACAGAAATCAAGCACAGTACAAAAGAGGCAGAACCCGATAGAGCAATACACCGACCGATACCCAAAGCAAAAGAAGCTTATAAGTGGAGTTAATCTATATATAACTATAACAGCAAACTAGAGAAGAGGGAAAAGAATTGGCAAAGAGCCAAAGGAAGAGAAGTGTGAACTCTCCTCTCTCAGGCTCCATATAAGATAGAAACTGGTTCTTCAAGTAGATAACAAAAGTTATACAT
>JAQQPU010005277.1:25363-37293 GCA_029168905.1 Artemia sp. Kazakhstan ARC1039 | reverse complement strand
AAACAAAATAATAAATAGCAATAAAATAATAAAAGAAAATAAAATATTTGATTATTTTACAAATGAAATAGATAATTATAATAAAAAGAATAACAAATAAAAAATATAAATAACATTACAGAAAATTAGTTTAATTATTATTACCTTATAACACACTCATAAGAAAAATTTGAACAAGTGACGCTAAAAGTTTTTAATTTGAAAACCGTGAAGCTTTCAATATGAAAAGGCTAAATGAGAAAAGTCAACCAAATTTTGGCTCTAAATGAATATTATTAAAAAAAAGCGAAAGATTTCAAATTGAAAATACGCTTAAGAAAAAAATAAACACTTAATGATATTACATATCTTGCTGTCAAAGATCCATTTATTGGCATTCTGCTTACATATTTGCTATTTAGCCCTGATAGGGTATTTCATTTGCCAGGATAAGTTGACGAATAGCAGGTCGACATATGGTGACTTCTCATTGGTTGTAAATAAGCCACTCGTACGAGTTCTGCCCATGGGAAATGTAAAGCATTTTGTATTTCTCAACATTGGATGCGTACAGTGTTCATATATGCATGATAGAGCTCATATGTTTAAATTTTGTAATTTAAAATTTAGCTTTTAAGCATGAACAAGCTTTGTGCCTTAACCAATGACATTAAAACCAAAATTTGTTTCTTTAAATTGCTCAAGTGTGAACCTTCACACCCATATATGTCTTAAATGATTCGTAAAACCCAGAAACTCATTTTTTAGGGAAAAAGCCCTCCATATGTGGTTATATGGCTTTAAGACTTAGCCAAGTTTGAATTTAAACAACGTGTGTGAAAAATCAGCACAGAATGAGTTCATCCAGTTCACGTAAAATTGCGTAAACAAGAAATAACGCATACATAGGAAAAAGGTATATGTATGCAGGTTTTCAAAAGAGCATATAAGCACTATCATACGCAGTGAAGCACTATCATAGATAGCAATATCCCAGAAACTTTTAAAGGAGCTCATTCGATTGGAAGTTAGAAGTTTTAGTGTCCTACTGATTTTATAATATTACAGTGAACTTAAGTCTACTATGTATTACAGGGTAATACGGCGAGTTCACAGCCCGCATACACAGAGCGTGCTTCAATTTAATTTAACATACCCCTAATATTGTCCGAAAATATCTCCTTAATACTAAACTTAAAGGTTTCAACTTAATACTCTAAGCTGTTCCTGAGATATAGCTGTTATAATGAAGGAAAGATACGGGACAGAATGGTCAAACCTCGGGGAAATTGCAACAGAATTTTATTTACACCAAAATGCTTCGAAAATCAGCTGAATTACACAAAAAATCCACCAAAATCTCCCTAGCATAAAAGTCCTACATTTGCTCTTAAAGGCGGAAATGAGGGGGGAAATCAATTTTTATTTTTAAAAATATTTTGGAGTTTAAATAGTTGTTTCCTATCAAATCAAGCACGCTGACTCCAAATCTGGATCAAGTTTCCATTTTTCCGTACCTTTATGCCCATTTTCATCCAAAAAGGACGAGGAGGGGGGGGGGGGGAAAACTCGAAATTAAGAGGTGGTCATATTTTTTATCATTTCCTATGAAATGAATGGTTGCGAATTCAAAAATAAAGTAAGAAACCTGATTTTACGTAGTCAAGTACCTCGTCCTACCTAAAACAGCTGTGAAAATTGACCTAGTTATTTTATGAACTATGAACTAGTTATTTTAATCATTTTTGGTCGATTCACCATTTCACCATATCATGAACACCCCAAAGCCCCGTAGTTACCCAATTCCATATATTTTTTCCCCTTTTGTAGGTCATTTTCAGCTTTTAAATCTAGTGGGACAAAGAATGAAGGAACACTCCATAGTTGCTAAACCCCTGAGATTTTGATGATTTTTCGAAGTCATTTTTAGCTTTTAAATCCAATAGGACAAAGAATAAAGAACTACATCATAGTTGTCCAATCCTTGATTTATTTTTTCTTTTTGAAAGGATTGGATTGTGCCTGGATTAACTGAACAAACAAGTGCTATAAATTAAGAAGTTACTTTTTCTAGAACCATCAATGAAGAGAATATGGTCTGCCCGATATGCCAAAGCAACATCAAACCCTGAAAACACAGTCATATTATCTGAGAAAAGACCGATGGTGTTAATAACGCAAGTAAAGAAAGAGGTAGTAGAATTGCTGTGACGACCGGAAATGAAGTCCAAACCGCGTGTTTTCGTAACTACTGTGACAGATCTCGAATCGACCAAGAAAAAAACCTAAAAGGAAACTGCAACCCCCTGAAAGGGGGTTGCAGCCCCCTCGACTTCAGCTCTACGCTTCAATTTTTCGAAAAACTGCCTATTCCGTGGTCAAGCAGTGAAATTATGCAAGATCAGAAGTCGTAAATTCGCTGAAGCTTATACAGTACGAACTAATAGCTTCCACCACTCAATTAGTGAAATATGTAAGAGCAGGAATGATCAGTGGACCATGACAGTGCTTGGTCGGATAAATTCAAAGACTTCTGAACTTCATGCGGAGGATGTCACATTATCATTAATATGCTCAGTGAAATTCAGGACAGGAAAAGCGATTCCACAAAAATTTTGTGGTCAAGAAGAAGTTAGTCACGTGCCTCCGCCAAAGAAACGGAAGGGGAGATCGTGCGATAGCGCAAGGAAAGCCACTCTCGAACAAGCGCTTCATTTTATGCCAATAATGAAAAGAATTTTAACGAAGATGGTTCATATTCTCTCTGAAACTGACTGTGAAAGTTTGGCCTACAGCTTTCGTCAAGCCAACGATTTTCTAGTCAATGAGTACGGCGAACACGTAGTTGTGTCCGATTCAAACGGGAGAGACACTCGTTGCATTTAGAGATACTGTACAGGATATAACGAGAATTTCACTAAAAGGTGAAAACAGATAGTGAAAACGGAGAAAGCGATCAGATCATCAAAGTTGTTTGAAGGATAATAAGAAGTGAAATCACATCCATTACGACAAGAAACAATTCATACGTATTTCTTAACGATTTATCGTCAGTAGAGAAGTGTTTGAACTTCTTGTGCCCATCTCTTAGTCAACTGCTTTCATCAATAGGGGTAGGCTCGCCTCTTCTAATATCTTCTATTGGACAGGCTATAATACAGGCAGTCAGACCACGGGGTTTCATGTCTCCTGTACAAATAGAACTGGCTTCGCAGCTGCATCACCATTTTTCGTCCCGGTTTTTTAATTGACACACTGCACAATCTCGGCTTCTGCACTTCGTACTCAGAAGTAAAAAAAAAATTGAAAGATGTGCAACAGTAAATCAAACGTTGTAGGAAGAGTCCGAAGAGAAAGCACATTTTTATCAGTATATAGGAGACAACGTTGATCATGATATTGCTACTATCGACGGCCTGAATACCTTTCATGGAATGGGACTTATTGAAGTGTCTACACCTGAGTTGTTGGCAACGGAGCTTTTAGTACCGAGAAAAGAAGTAAGTGAAGATGAGTTGGAGTCAATTGGCATCGTGCCATCCCACACTTGCCGAAAACACGCAACGTCACAACCAAGGACTTTTGTTTGCTTGACAAACAGTACTGACACTCATGACCATGAATCGAAGATTGAAAGGCTCTGGCGCACCTCTAGATTTTTCAAAAGCTCATACGTGAGCTAGTCGACCTTTATGTGGTCAATACACCAAAAGCTACCTCATCCGGGAAAGTCAAATATTCATTTTTTGCCAATGATTAGCCACAACCCAGGCGATATCTCCTGTGTTTGTTTTACACTTATACATGCTAACGAGCGTGCTAGTCGATCTGGAAAAACTCTAGTCATTACCTTTGACTAACCGCTTTACTGGAAGGCAAAGTTTATAGTGGATGCAGAGGCTTCCACAAGTTCTTTAAGAAATGCTATTCTTGTCCAAGGTGAATTTAACACCCGCATCAGTTTCCTAGGAGCCATTGGCTTCCTATTTCTGACTCAGAACTTTTGGAAATCGTAAGTCAAGTATACGCGCCAAACACTGGACGAAGTATGTTACAAGGCAAGGCTGTCTCTTGTGCTCTGCGAAGCCATGGTATGTTGGAGATAGCCCTTTATGCGAGCCTTTCATCATCAGAACTGAATAGCAGAGTTTTTGATGGCAATGACGTGCTACCAGAACCCCTTGAAAAGGCAAAACAGGCGTACGAGTACATCCTTGAGGGAGATGCTATTGACGAAGCGCAGGTGTTGGAAGCAGCAGAGCTTATCTATGAAATATTGCATAGTGTAAAAGAACGATTATCCGAGTCCAGAACTGCCCGTCTTTGGTTTCAGTATATGGACCTGCTTGGACTCTTGAGAAAGAACCTGAGAGCTGAACGAAGTGGCAACCTTGAGCTTTATCTACGGTCTTTGTTGGAAATGCTTCCTTACTTTGCTACTTCCGGCCACAATTTTTAAACGAAGTCTACTTGGCTGTTCGTGCAGTCGATTTTTCAGTTGAGGGAAGACAACCCTCAACTGAAAAATCAACTGAAAGACGATTTTTCAGTTGAGGTAAGACAACCCAGAGCAGTACACAATGTTACAGGAATACCTGTTCATCCGGAGAACTGACAACTACTGGGCGGCACTTTCTCCTGATTTGGTGATCGAACAAACGTTAATAAGAAGTATGAAAACGAGTGGTGGTCTGAAAAGAGGTAGAGGCATGACTGAATTACAACAGACAATTAGGACATCTGACATGCATACTTTGGTTCTCGTTAATGAACACATGCAGAGCCTGACGGGCCTTGTAGAGTTGACTATTGAAAATCACGCAGAAGCGATATCTTCGAGGAAAGCTAGAGATCTGGTGGATATAGAAAATATAGTTCGACAAATTGAGCCCCTAGAACCCTTCAGGCAGGATCCACAGCTATTGAATGTGGCTACTGGTGTCCGGGCTTCATTATCTGTAAACGTAGACGACCCCAAATCCGTGGGAGAAAAGATCATGTAAGACATGGAAGCAAAAGCAAATGAAAAATATGTTTTCAGGAGAATGGAGAAAGTTGTAGAACTCATCGGTGGTGACATATAGCGAGAGACAAATTGTCGAACCAGCTCTAATCTTTCAACGTTTAGCCGCAGTGGCTAGCACCAGTGGTTCTGACTTTAATGAGGTTCTGTCGTTCGAGCTCTCTATTTTTTCACCATCGCTCTTTAGTTGGTTCTAGGTGATGAGGACAGCCGACAGCTTTTGGTTGTGCTTTATAATCTTTAAAAAATTTTAAAATTTAAAATTACAAAAAAAAATGTTTTTGTAATTAATTTACCTGAGTTCTAAACGTTCCTTTTTATAGCTGTTTGATCTGAACTTTCGACCTTAAAAAATTGTTTTTCAAGAACTTATATTTATCAACCCCTCATATTACAGGGCCCTGAGAGGTGGAAATCAGGTAAATAGTAAAAAAAACTGCTTTTTGACCTCATATTTGACATTACATCACTTTATTTGATATAAAATGATCCTTTAGTCGCAAGAATCCGTCAAATAATTATATGCGTGCTTTAGCCAACCCCTTCCCCCATTCCATGAAGATGAAAACTGACGTCGTATTCGGATTAGCCATGCTTGATTTGATAGGTAACGACTATTTAAACTCCAAAACATTTATAAACACAAAAATCGATTTCCCCCCTTCAAGGGCAAAACTAGGACACTTCTGCGAGAAGGATTTTGGTAGATTTCTTTTTGCAATTCAGCTGATTTTTCTGAACATTTTGGTGTAGAAAAAAGATCTGTTGCAGTTTCCCCGAGGTCAAACCGCATTTTCACTCCACTATTACGGCCTTAGTTTCCTGTCCTCTTCCAAACTCCCTGGGAGTTTCACTGTAATATCCTAAAATCAGCAGAAAATGAGTTATCTCATTTCACTTAAAATTGCGTAAACAGGAAACTTTTACAAGCGAAAAAATCGTCAAATTTTAGAAACTATTCCCGTTTACGTTTGTTTTGTTTCATGGTTCAGCATGGCAACACTGTCCGCAAAAACTTTGCGCAGAGCTTTTTATCTAAATGTTTTTGTAACAACCAAAAGAAAGCCCTGGTTTTCTAACACTAATAGGCCTAAGATAGCAGGGGACCAAAGATCTTTTCGTTAAGTCGGTCTGAATCACTTATCGAAGTACTTTTAGCAACCGAGTTCTGCTAAATTCTTTTAATACATTAAGATGTTAATACCCAGTGAGATGTGCGAAAAATGAAGTTCGATCCCTGTTTCTAAGGCTTCAATGAAAAAAGGGTTAAGATGACTAGGCCATATTTTACGAATAAAGGGTAACATGTAGCCGAACATAGTTCTTCGCGACCATCCATCGGGGGCCAAAGAAATGCGGGAAGTCCCCGATTGTAGTGGGAGGAGATCATGAGAAAGGATTCAAAGAAAAATGAAAAGAACATAGGAGGAAGTGATGATTGAAGTTTTGAATAAAACAGATGGAAGGAGGAGCAAACCCAGCTGTTTTCAAGGTTCCTCAAGGACCTTGAAGCTCCTGTGATTTAGCAGTGCTATTTTGAAAGGAAATGTGCCGCTTATTTTGAAGCAAGCGTTAAAATATGGTTGTATCCAGCCCGATTCTATCCAGGATGGGGGTTACCAAAATAGCATCTTTCCAGAGACTATCGTCAACTGTTTTAAAAAACAAACTTAAAATTGTAACATAATTTCCAGGGGGAGAGGGTGGTCATACCATATAACCCTACAAGGACACCGAGGCACATATCCTCAAGGAATCTCGAGGAAAAAAAATAATACTCAGACCCTGCTTCAGCAGCTAAGAAAGTGTCCTTGAGTTCTTGAACTTGCCCACTTTATTCGCTCGAAGATCCGATTTAATAATGAGATTTGGGGAACGCATTTAGCAAATGAGATCAGCACCGATTTATTTTTCCACCATCTGTACATATAAATAGAACTACTAGGCATAACAATAAATAACAATCCGCTACGTGTCGTTGAACAGATTTGCAAATTCCTTCGTGCCGTATTTTGCAACCGTATTTGTCAGGTGACCTTTTTTTCTCTTTTTCTGTTTTCTTAGTGATTGTAAAAATAGCATAATTTAGCGTCCATTTTTGAGTGCTACAATATGTATTTAATTAACAAGTATGAATATGAAGTTCTAGTGCGCAATTGCATCAGCTGGTAACCTCTACTTCTACATAAATAAGAAACCAAAATTTAAAATACAATAAACGCAAATAAAACCACTCATGAGTTTAGGAGCACTGCTTGGTCACCTTTTTTAATTCGCAAATTTAATTCCCAAATTTAATTCACAAATATGGTCCTAATGTTTAAGATATACTGACTGAATGTGTCAAAAATACTTCTAGTCTTCCTACTTGAACAGAAAGGAAGTTAAGTTTTATTTTTTGTAAAGTTTTTGAAAAGGCATCAAAAATTTGTTGACATGCATTTTGGTTACGTTTTTACAAACCGGGAAAAAATTTCGGAGGGGGGGGGGTGTCAAACCCCGTTCTCAATTAAAACGACCTTGTGAGTAACCCACTTAGTGTTTCTCCCAGCATTTCCTTCTATGGAGCATTGCGAGGAGAATTTGATGTCTTGGGAGGTGTTTGTTGTTGTTGTTATTTTCATGCATGTATGTATGTGTTTGCTGTTAATGAGCTCCAGTATTTAAAACCAGATATGTTCCTTTTTTTTTACTCCCAATTCGTCAATCCTTTTCTTGTTCGGTTTTTAGTTCTTTTTGTTGTAATAAGATATAAGATGTGAAAATAAATTATATCAAGATTTCATTATCCTCGTTAATCAAATCTCCAGTGTTGTGAATAATTAATTATGAGTGTGTCAAACACGAATCTCACTTGCCTTTTCAAGCTTCACTACCTTTCCTCACAGGCAAAATGTGAATACAGGAGTCTTTGTACTGTTAATAGCTCCATATGACTAAAAAGGAAAAAAACTGTTTTGATATTCATTAAAAGATTATCTTTTCCGAATTAGCCATCTTAGAATTTAAACATTCATTTAAATACTGTTCACCTTTACTTGTGTTTATAAATGTTTATTAATATATATAAAAAAAATTTAGAAACTTTAAGATCGGCAAAAGTTTCCAAAAAAGAAACAGAGACACCATTTACGAGCTGAGGCCTTCTCATAAGGTTTATGAGACACTCGGAGAGTCAAACAAATCTAAAGAATGAACAGACAACATGCAGTTTTCAGGTCATCGGACACATTGTCCACTGCCGATTTTTGTTAAATGGCATCCCTGTGGCGACAGAGAGGCACGAGGCACAGAAGACCTACCCCGACACCATGAACCATACACTTTGGAGGTCCAGTAGTACCTGAGGAATACATGATGAACAATGGATGGCCAAAAGGGACATGTACATACTCAGTGTTCACTTCCTTACAAAGATCCAGAAAATCTTCCAGTAGAGCTCTGAAAAATATGGGCAATAATTTTTTTTAAAGAATAATTCATTTTATTTAAATAGTTATAATAAATTAATTAAAATATAAAACTATTATATTTAATTAAAATTCATTTTAATTAAAGACAAATATTCATATTAGGTCATATCTAACATACCTAATACTACTAACAAATCACTACAGCTTCAAGCCGCCTGAGGCGAACACAAACGAAAAATTGAACAAAAAAGAAGAAAACTGCAATTTTTATTAATTAACAAAAATTAAACCTCACATGAACCTAAAACCGATACTTAGGGAAGACACCCCCTCCCCTCACTTATCCTTACTCATTAAGACATTATTCATCTTATTTTTAAAAGAAGATACACTCTTGGCCATCCTAGTGCTACCAGGAAGACTATTCCAAACCAAGACACCTACTTGCGTAAATACTAAAGTAGACCTAGCAGTAAGTTGCGGAATCCGTTGTACCATAGGAATGGTAGGTAGAAATCGCATACAATCACAAAACAATAATCACAAAATAATTAGTAACAAAATAATTAAGCTCTAATTAATTTTAATACCGATACTTTAAATAATTATAGCCCAATTTTGATTAATTGTTAGTTATCTTTCTGCCAAATCTCTTCCTAATGTGCTGAACTTATAACTGGAGGTGTAAAAGCTATCTGTTATATAAAAATACTCGGAAACACTTATGCAATAACATAAAAGCTTAGCAAGCTTTGATAGAACTAGGGCCGATTTTGGGAGTTTTGAAAGCCAGAGCGATTCCTAAGATTTGGCTTGTTATTACTTCCCCTATTCCAAAGAGGTTGCAAATATTCTAGGCGGCTCTTAAATTTTTGCACTTATAATAGCCTACATAGTTTTCCAAATAAGAAGCTAGACTTGAAAGTAACATTTTTACTGTTTCTAAAATAATTTGTTCTTGTACATTATTTCCCGTGGTATAAATGTGGATTGATGCTCTGCTTGGGGGACCAAGGGATCTCCACTGCCACAATGTTAGGCAACAGGCTGGCTACAAGTCCCAGTAAAAAGACTCAGCAACTGAAATGTCGATTCGACGCCCTAAGCAGCAGCAACAGCTCTGGAGGATTCTTAGCCTTTTGTTTTATTTTGTATAAAAAAAGGATAAGACAAACACAACTATGCAAAACTTGATAGGCAGCGATAAGCACCCTTGCCTATGACTGTGGTAACTTAGGTTCAAATCTTATTTAAGGCAAATTTTTTGTCTTTGAAAAGACAAAATCATTTTAGTTTTGGAGATGAATAAAAAGTCGACACTGATGAATATAAAAAAAAAAAATGTTTTTTTTTCAAAACTCATTTGTTTCAGAATTTTTTTTCTCTCCAGAATCTATAAGTGAAAACGAAGGGCGCAGCAGGGATTGAGCTTTACACAATTTGATCTTCTTAACCCGTTTCTTCTAACCCGTCCCTACCCGTTTCCCTTAACTACCTGACTTTTTTCAACTATACATTCATAATTCAAATCAATTTGATACCTATGTTATGCAAAGCATAGTCCGTTTTGCACCCTTCGTTTTCACTTATATTCATAGATTATCGACAAAAATAATTCTACCTTTTACTATATATTAATCAAAAAATTTTTTGCACAAAATAAGTTTTTCAAAAAAAAGTAAAGAACTCCATTAAACCAAAAATGAACAAAAATAGAATCAAATAATCTACTAAGTCTACAACTACCACAAATCAGTATTAATAAATAAATGAATCCCAAAAAAACAGAAATTTAAATAAGTCAAACTCAAAACGAGCAGAAATTAATCTGAGTAAGGTTCTAAACCCTACGCTTTCTAAAAGTCAGAATATAGTTTTGGACTTTACTTAAAAAATTCAAATGAATTTACTGAAAAAATGTGCATTGGCAGTTTAATCTACATAATGCTGATATTTATTCCTTAAAATCTTAATTAATTTTTGATATCTTAAAGTTATAAAAGTGAAAACATTTAAAAGAATTTTGTTAAGTAAAGAAGAAGTTACATTCTGGCTTTTAGCAAGCATAGGGTTTATTATTTTCAAGTTTTAATCTTCTCCAAGATTCAAAAATGTCTTTATAGTCTTCCCTGAGTCAAAAATATTCATCTTTATGCTGAAAAAAATTTGGAACTAACTGAAGATTCGGAAGTGGTTGAAAAATGGCTCATTAATTTAACAAGTGTATCCGACAAACACAGCAACAAGCAAAATATCAATTATTACTGTCATTTTCCTACCACAATGCAAAGCAATTATAGCAACATATTGTATTTTACTTGTGGTTTATTATCAGTCTGATGCTTTATTTAAATCTAGCAGCAAAACACGTCAAGTCATGAATTTTTAAATCCTGCTACTTGTAATCAAGGCTTTCAAGCTGCAGGGTCTATAGTTTTGGTCAGTAGACAATTTATAAAAATAATATGGGGGCTAGGAGGGTGATAATACAAAAGGGAGGGAGGGATTTTGATGTTGTTTCTTTGCATTGTCATGGGAAGAGCAGACACTGACAAATTTGGGAGTAATTGAAAATTCGGAAGTGGTTTAAAAAATGGCTCAGAAAATTCACAAATTAAAAAAAGAGTTGATCAAAAGGGCCTCGAAAGCATACTTTCTTCTGTGCAAAAAAAAAAAATTATGCTTAGTATTTTATATAGCTCCAGAGAGTTTGCCAAAAAGCACAACTTTTCGTAATCTACAACCTTTCATCCGTAAAATATGAATTAAGCCTTTTAATCTGCCCTACAGATTAAATCCCTATAGCCCGACATAAACCTACATGTACCCTCTCATAGCCCTACAACGTATCAACCATTATAGATCTTATATAGTTTCCTTTTTCTTCTACAATATTGGCTTCTTCATGAGCATTTTTTTGTTACTGACCATACACTTTTTCTCATTTCAACATAATTGTTGTGGTTAAGCTGTAAGGTGTTCGGGTTAATTTAAACAATTCTAAAAATCTACAGTTATTTACCCAATTTTATTCAAAAATTATTTCTGGACTTGTATTGTGCTTATCCGGTTTGTTTGAAATACATTTTGATGTATTTTTTTTTAAAATTGTAAAACAAATCCGATTTGTTTAAAAAACACTAAGAATCAGAAATATATATAGGTATTTATTTTTTATATTTATCGATATTCACTATATTTAGATTTTTGACATTATTATATTTATATGTATATTGATATTTATTCCTTTTTGATTTGTTTAAAAACAACAAATCCAATTTATTAGATGTGAGTTTCTTTCGTTTTTCTCTTTTTTTGCAAAGCACTTGTAGTTTTTTTCATCGTTTTATCTTATTTTTATTATCTATTTACTCTTTAATTTAGTTTTTCCCCTTTCTCTTCTTCTCGTTAATAAAGGCTTCCGGATGTCGTAACAAAGTCAAGCTGAAAGTGTGCCACAACTTAAAACCCGTATTAAAAATCATTTCTTTTCAGGAATTTGGTAGTGTTAATGG
>JAQQPU010005276.1:29909-48002 GCA_029168905.1 Artemia sp. Kazakhstan ARC1039 | reverse complement strand
AGTAAATTCCTTGACAACGAGAATATTGAGGATGATAAAAACTGCTTTTACTTCAAGATGCACTTCGCCGAGTGGACAAACATAAGCCCTATCGGTCGAAGGCCATTGCTGCTGGTATTGATCACAAAAAAGAATCATCTCCTCAAGAGTCTGCTGCTGCTGGAACACAATTAAAGAAGGAGGAATTGGATTCAATTGTATTGAAAATTGGAAATCTAATGCCCCACTCATATCGTGAAAAAAGTAAACGACTCCTAACCTATTTCATGGAAAGTGGTCAAGATCATATTCAAGTTGAGAGCAATGGGAAAGGGATTATAATTCAGGGCAAGAGCTACAATCTACTTGATTTAATCTATGATATGGTTACAAATCGTAAAGGACTATTATCATTTGACGCTCATCTATACAACTTTCTAAATACATTAAACTTCCCCAAAAGTCTTATTAGCAATAGACAAATTCTAAAAAAATTAAATGAACATGCATCATTGTCAACACCATCAAAATATGAACATGAAGAAGAAGAAGATTTTAAATCAATTTAGGAAAATACTAGCACACCACTGATAGCTAGACAAAAGCGAAGACGTATCAAGTCAACGTCACCACCACCACCACCACAAACCGCCAGTATACAAAAGGGTAGAGGACGTTACACAACGTGTTTACGTTCAAAATGGTTGAAGTTCTGAAAAGTGTTTATGAAAATATTGGTGAGGTGGGGAGTTTAAGTTCACCCACCACTCTTTCCAAGGTCACTGGCGTTCACACTAAAAGTGTACAAGACTATCTACAAAATGAATCAAGTTACGCTCTGCATAGAAATCATAGACTTCGTGCTAATCAATATCGAAAAACTAAAGCCTTTTTCCCATTGCATATAATGCAAGCAGATCTCCTAACTTTAGATGAGATTCAACAAAGTCACAATACACCGTACAAGTACATTCTACTTGCAAACAGTGTTTTTAGTCGCTATGCATATGCAATTCCATTGCGCTCGAAGAGAGGTGTTGAAGTTGCTCAGGCCATTGAAAGTATTCTCGAACAGGATTCATATAAAAAAATTCAAACGGATCGTGGAAGTGAATTTGTTAATCCCCATGTTGCAAAAGTACTAGTGAAATATAGTACACTGTTCCATCATAGTCATAGTCCTATAAAGGCTGCATTGGCCGAACGATTGATAAGAACTATTCGACTTTTAATTTCAAGATATTGTACATTGAAAAATACACCGGCTTTTATTCATGATTTAGATAAAATCATGTTGATTTATAATCAATGACCTCATCGATCATTGTCCAATTCAACCCCAACGGAAGTTCATCATTCTGGTCATGATACAATTGACACCTTTCTTAAACAATATTCCAATGAAACGATTGTTAAGAAGAAAAATAAATTCAATGTTGGTGATACTGTTCGAATTAATAGAACAACTAATGTTTTTGAAACGGGGAATTACTTGTGGTCCACCGAACTTTTTAAAGTGGCAAAAATCCTAGACACTAAACCCATAACTTATCGTTTGCGCGATACCAAAGATGAAGAGATTCTCGGCGGCTTTTATGACTATGAACTACAAAAAGTTCAAAATAATAGTGAAATCTATCAAATTGAAAAGATATTAAAGACTCGTACTCACAGGGGTAGGAAACAGTTACTTGTTCGGTGGCTAGGATACAACTCTGATTTTGATTCTTGGATCGGTGTTGAAGATATTGACAATGCCAAATGATTTCTATGTAACTTTTATGTCCAATGTTTCCGATCCTCTCTACAACGACTTGAATACGACAAGTGATTTTTGGACGAAACTCTCCCCCGCCATCAAATTTGACGGTGCGTATGAAGTGGCTCTTGTCGACTGTATTCTCAAAAATACCTATGACATCCTGAGAAAGGATCGTGAGTATGATATAAAAGTTATACCATTCGATTGGACACTCTTTGTCGACTATGAATGAGTTGAAGCACTTAAATTTAGCGAATATCCACATGCTAAATTGAAATATATTGAATACGATAATATGACTGATTTGTGTCATACAATCAATAGAAAAATCTCATATCGTAGGAATGGTAAATTCCATTTGAATTATTCATTGGAACATGATAGGATTTACATTACCTCACATGTTGACACTGAAATAATTATTCTCAATGATAATGTGAGAGATGTTCTTGGCTTTAAACAGAATATGATCAATGGGGAAAATGCTGGCACCGTTTACGGGATGGATCAAGTTATTTTTGCTGATTATCCACCTGGTTTTGCCTCGGACTCTTGCATATTTCTCTATGTATCCTTTGTGGAAACGTCGAGAGTCGGTAATTCAAATGTCCCCCTCCTACGTGTTCTTGAACGAAAAACAACTCATGAACTTGTTCATCCCTATAATATAAAACATCTTCAGTTTGTTCCTGTAAACACTTCGTATTTGGAGCTCTGTCAGTTAACACTAAGAAGTGAATTGGGTGATCCTCTAGCAATAACAAAAGGCTTAGCAGTGATTACATGTCATTTTCGACCCATTGTCGGCGACAGCACAATCACCTAAAATGAACAATAAAAGAATTCCATTTGTCTGCCCCGATATCGACTGCTATGTTGGTGCTTTGAGTCCACATCAAATAGGCAATGGATTGGACTACTACAAGGGTCGTACTACAATGTCTGGCTATGGTCTTGGTAGCTGGTTTGCTAGGCTAATTTCGTTCTGCACTACCCCTTGCCAGAAAATATCTTGTGCCTGCTGCCTCAAATTTTGCTGCCTCCACACTACAGGACTGGGGGTCGGGCAAGAATTTCAAGGAGAGTGTTAAGGAAAATGTTAGATCTTCAGCAAGAGCCGTTGGTGAGCAATTAAAATCTCGGCAAAATGGGGAGGGATTGAAAAGGATGCGTGCACGTCATTCACTCATCAGTCTCCGCCCAGGCGGGAAGCGAAGGACATCAACAAGGACTTTGAGGAATAAAACAAGGAAGACCAATAAGCAGAAGAAGAAAAAGAAAAAGATTGTTAGATCAAAGAAGGATTTCTTCTCTTAAGATGACTTATCTCCCCCACAAGGAAGCATATCCATGAATTAGTTCCTCATTGAATCTATTCAATGCTGAAAATGTTGATGTTAGTGTCAAGTATGGCTACTATGAACAATTTCATCCCCAACAACCCCTCTCGGAAACAATACACTTTCAAATATTTTCCAATGAAGACTATTTCATTGATTTGTCATCAACATTTATTGATTTAAATGTTGCGGTGAAGAAAAAGTCAGATAATACAACTCCAAATGCTGCCGACGGTCTCTCCTATGAAAACTGTGTTCTACACAACGTATTCGAACAAATTAATGTATTTATTAATGGAACATTGGTGAGCACTAGCAATAATTTATCCAACTATGCAAGCTACGTACAATTTATGATGATGACACCTAAGGCATACAAGGAGTTGAGAGGACAATCATTGGGCTATGAATATCGATCAGGTGTTGATACTGACGGTGAGTTGACTACTACAGTGACCCAAGAGTATCATCTGGTTGGAAAATTAAATCATGAGATATTCAATATATCCCAACGGCTACCTCCCAATGTCAAGATTGACATAAAGTTACAGCTGGCCCCATCGAATTTCATTTTGAGAAAAACACTTCCTTCAGCACCCGATGCAAATGTCATTATCACATCGGCAATACTCCACGTCCGAAAACAACAAGTTATGAGCTCTGTTGCATTGGCAGTGGAAAAGCTAAGCGCCAATGGCAACAACATTAAACTTCTTGTCCCCCATACAATCACCAATCAACGTCACATTGCCACCGGCTCTCGTAGCTATAGCGATTCATCATTTATCAATGGAGAAATCCCATCAAAATTGGCTTTGGCCTTTGTGAAGAGTGGCAGTGCCGTTGGATCCTGGACTGAATTCCCCCATGATTTTAATTTTTTCGGTCTATCTAGCCTTGTGTGCAAAGTGAATGGTATTCCACTGTACACTCTATCATTTGACAAAAAATCCTATAGAACTCTGTACGAGTTGACCATGCAATCCCTAGATCATGACTCATTGATTTGAAAATGGAATAACCGATTCAATGTTTTAAAAAAATCATGGGGTAATTGTTTTGGACTTGTCGGGGACTCAGGATATGAGCATAGTACGAACAGTGAATGTACGTTTAGAGTGTACATTTGCCGATTCTTTGACTGAGAGTATCACGCTAATATCACTGAGTCAATTTGAAACCTATTGGGAAATCACACCTGACGGCAGTGTTCTACTAGACCTAGCACCATGAACACAAACCAAATAATCAACGTATTTAGTATGGATCCATACATGTCCCAGTACAAGTCGTACTGCATACCTTCGGACTTCATTGAAAAAATTCCAACTGTTAACAATACCCTAATCATTGTTAATAGCAGTCCATCGAATTTGAAGACCGGCCATTGGCTATGCATCTTTCAAACAGCAAAGAATATTGAATTTTTTGATCCTCTTGGCCTATCGTATAAATTCTACACTCCATACGGCAGCAACTTTATTGAAAGCAGTGGTAAAACCATTATTCAAAATCAATGAAGAGTACAGGATTTAACGACTAAGACATGTGGCTTTTTTGCACTACTCTTTTTCATGTTCAGATGTCGTGGCTACGCCTACAAACAGTTTCTCGACATCTACGTTGACTTACCTCGATTGAACGACTTTCTAGTGGAAAATATACTTACAAGCGTATTTAATATTGATTTTAGTGCCCTACGAATAAAATGTTCTAAAAATGTATGTGAAATTGTTTATTAATAAATGATAAAAATTTATATACATGATAAAACGACTTTTCTACTCTTTAGATTTCATCTTCTACTAGGTATTTGTCGACAACAACTAGTGCAGGTAGATTATCCGAATTCACAGTATACTGATCCTGATGTAGTGCAATGTCAGGGTTACATTTTCTGCAATAGAGTGTAACTTCACTCTTGTCATATCTCTTTGTATAGTCAATGATACTATTCTCATTCATTCTATAGAATTCACATGTTTCAATTTATTTATTTGAAGTAATGTCACAAATAGTGTCCTCAAGCGGCGAATCACATTCCGTCACAGCCAAATAAAAATCAGTGGGCTTATAATCATAGTAGTCATTGTCTTCACAACGATGACGCAGAAACCAAATTCTTTTGTTGTTCCAACAGTTGAATCGCTTACCCGGTTCCTCCTCCCAGAACAATCTAAAACCACGACAATACCAATCTCTTTGCAATAAAATAAAATCACGCTTAGGATTCTTTACAATCATACCTGGATATGTATTCTCTCACTGATTACATTTATCATAGTGACAATTGGAACATAGGTGGCCTCTTGGATGAGAGTCACACACCTCTTCAAGACAGGAATTACAACCTTTAATTTGTACAGCATATACTTTATGCAATTTACACGGGTTGCATAATCTACACTTTTCATCATACTCATCAATCATTGTGCAATTCTCACATGATGACCAGCTGCCCAGTGTGTACATACATAGCGGACATGTATGGAACATTTTTTCGTGTGTTGACACTCTCACTGTCACAATGAAACTGAGCTAGCAACAACAACAAATTGAGAGAGAGAGAGGAGTAAATATCTCCGTTGTCTCTGATTGGCTCCCTAAAAACAGATGTTGGCTCGAAAAACAGTCTGGTTGAAAAAACTTGGAGTTGAAACAAACTTGTGTGGGGAATCCCCGTTCATACTGCTATCTTTTTTGCAATGTTTAGGAACCGGAGGGGAATCCCCGCTCGTTTGGAATGGTACCAACGGGGCATAAGCAAATAGAACGTAGTTTCATAACGTGTTTAATCACGTGTAGAGGTCCCATAGAATAACAATGGAAGAGACAAAGAATAGCATGGAAGGGAACATAAACCCTTAGAATAGCATGGGAGGGAACATAAGCCCTTATAATAGCATGGGATGGAATATAAGCCCTTAAAATATCATGGGAGGGAACATAAACCCCCAGAATAGCATTGGAAGGAACATAAACCCCCAGAATTCCATATTAGCACTCTACTAACGTACGGGTTGATAAAGAAAAAGATCTTAAGTCAACTTAGATTTAAAATCTCAACTTAGTGCCGAAAATCAAGGCGCTTCATCATTTTTTTTTAGCTCATAGCTGTCTCCGAAGTTATCCTTAGAAGCTGAGGCAACTTTGATAAAGAGTAATTAAAAAAAAAAATCCGAAAAATCAGTTTTTCAAAGAAGAGTAAAGACCATTTTAAACTCAAGCTCAGCAGATACAGACGCCTGTTAAAATTGAAACTCAACACGACCAGAAATTACTATTAAAGAATAAATGAAACACAAAACGAACAGAAATTAAATAAACAATCATAGTAAAAAAACATACAGCCCGTATTAATATAAATGAATAAATAGATATCTTAAAGCGAGTAATGCTTAGATAGAATATGAAAATCAAGCTAACGATTTTTGCTCCTTCTCTCACTATAAAAGTCTAAAACCTACTGCGTCATTGCCGCTTTAATGAAAACCAATTTTATAACAAATGTTTTTTTGTTCTTAATATTGAAAATAAAGATTAAAACTATAGTAAAATTTTGAACTGATGAGCTTTCAGCAATTAATATCATTATAAATAAAATATTCAATTTAATTAAATTTTTAATTAATTTATGTTCGTTTTATATTGACATAGTCTTTTCAGAGAAAAAGAAAATAATACTTTAAATCTTTTCGTTTTTTTTAAGAATTTATAGTTTGGCCTGCTATTTGTATGCTGGAAAAAAATCTGGAGAAAAATCAGCAATTTTTAACAACATACACCCTCTTAAAAATCTGGGCACAAATAGTAGTGTTTAATTTAGTTTCAAACCTCCTCTAGTTGACCTGAAATGGAAAACTTGATACCATCCGCAAAAAAATCTGTTTACTTTCTTGGATAGCTTGGATACACTTACGCTATTTTGATTTCGTTAAATTTTAAGAACAGAAGCAACCGCAAAAGTTTGAACATAATACCCTCAGTCGTTCTTGGGATACTGCTGAGATGCCTTATTGGGAATTAGCATTAATACAGTGCATTTGATTTAATCTAATGGCAACATTTAGTTTTAAACATAAAGTCAAATGGGAGGGTGGGCGTGGGAGGGGGATCAGTTTCCCTCCAATCCCTTTTGACTATTAAAAAAGACATCAGCCCTTTATATTTTCAATCGAATGAGCCATTTTTGAAGTCCCTACGACAACTCCTTCGATACAAAGTGCCCTGGTCTAAACAACAACAACAACAAAAAAATAATACATTATACCCACATCGATCTTTACTATAAAAATGTCAAGACTTCCAATGCTTTTTGACTATTAAAATGGGGCACTATGCCTTTCGATTTCCAATCGAATGAGCCCTTTTTGAGTTTCTACGACAACACTTCCTATAAATACCTTATATGCCTCCAGGGTATAAATTACAACTCTTACCCTAAGGGCTGTGAAGGTGGTTGTCATCCTCTAAGACCTATTTTCCAGAACTTTCAACTACGTTACACAAAATGGCTATCTCAAAATTTTGATTGGATGTGTCTGGGAAAATGGTGGGCGTGAGAGTGGTGTTAGTCTTTCTCCAATCACTTTAAACTATTAAAAAAGGCACCAGCCCTTTCAATTTCCAATCAAATGAGCCCTTTTGAAGTTTCTAAGACAACGCTTTCAATAAAAACCTTATATGCCCCCAGGGGATAACTTACAACCCTTGCCCTGAGGGCTGAGGGGGGGGGGGCTGTCATCCTCACAGACCTAATTTCCAGAAATTTCTACTACGTTGACCAAAATGGCTATCTGAAAATTTTGATTGGATGTGTTTGGGGGAATGGTGGGCGTGAAAGAGGTGTTAGTAACCGTCCAATCACTTTCAACTATTAAAAAGGGCACTAGCCCTCTCAATTTCCAATTGAATGAGCCCCTTTTGAAGTTTTTACGACAACTCTATCATTAAAAACCCTATATGCCTCCAGGGCATAACTTACAACCTTCGCCCTGGGGAATGTGGGGGGTTTGTCATCCTTAAATACATAATTTCCAGAACTTTCAACTACGTTGAACAAAATGGCTATCTCTAAACTTTGATCGAATGTGTTTGGGGAAATTGAGGGCGTGAGAGGGGGGTTAATTACTCTCCACTCACTTTCGACTATTAAAAAGGGTAATTTCAATTTCCAATCAAATGAGCCCCTTTTGAGATTTCTACAAAAACTTTCTATATAAACCTTATATGCCCCCAGGGCATAACTTACAACCCTTGCACTGAAAGCCCTGATGGGGCTATCATCTTAAAAGACCTAATTTCCCCAACTTTCGACTACGTTGAACAAAATAGATATCTCAAAATTTTGGTTGGATGTGTTTGGGGAAATGGTGGGCATGAGAGGGGGGTTAGTTGCCCTTAAATCACTTTCGACTATTAAATGGGCACTAGCCGTTTCAATTTTCAATTGAATGAACCCTTTTGGATGTTTTTATAACATCGCTTTCAATAAAAACCTTACATGCTCCCAGGGCATAACTTAAAACCCTTGCCCTGAGGGTCATGGGGGGGGATGGGTTGTCATCCTAAAGACCTAATTTTCAAAACTTTCTACTGCGTTGAATAAAATGGCTATCTAAAAATTTGGATTGAATGTGTCTGGGGAAAAGGTAGGCGTGAGAGGGGGGTTTGTTGCCCCCAAATCACTTTCGACTATTAAACAGGGCACTAGCCATTTGAATTTCCGATCGAAAGAGCCCTTTTTCAAGTTTCTAAGACAAACATTTCAATACAAACCTTATATAGCCCCAAGGCATAACTTATAACTCTTGCCCTGAGGACTGTGGGGGGAGTGTCCTGCTCAAAGGTATAATTTCCTGAACTTTATACTCCATGGAACGAAATGGCTATCAAAAACTTTTGATTGGATATGTTTGGGGAAATGGTGGGCGTGGAAGGGGTGTTAGTTGCCTTCCAATCACTTTCGACTATTAAAAAGGGCACTAGCCATTTCAATTTCCAATCGAATGAGCCCTTTTTGAAGTTTATACGACGACGCGTTCAGAAAAAACCTTATATGCCCCCAGGGCATAACTTACAACCCTTGGCCTGAGGGCTGTGGGGGAGTGTCCCACACACATAATTTCTATTTGGAAATCCACAACACTGAACAAAATGGCTAACTACAAATTTTGATTGGATGTGTTTGGGAAAAAGGTGGGCAAGAGAGGGGGGCTAGTTGCCCTCAAATCACTTTCGACTATTAAAAAGGGCACTAGACCTTTGAATTTCCAATCGAATGAGCCCTTTTTCAAGTTTCAATGACAAAGATTTCAATAAAAACTTATATGCCCCCAGGGTATAACTTATAACCCTTGCTCTGAAGACTGTGGGGGGAGTGTCCTGCGCAAAGGTATGATTTTCTGAACTTTAACTGCGTGGAACGAAATGGCTATCTCAAAAATTTAATTGGATGTGTTTTGGGAAATGGTGGGCGTGGAAGGGGTGTTAGTTGCCTTCCAATTACTTTCGACTATTAAAATGAGCACAAGCCATTTCCATTTCTAATCGAATGAGTCCTTTTTGAAGTTTCTACGACAACGTGTTCTATAAAAACTTTATATGCCCCCAGGGCGTAACTTATAATTCTTGTCCTGAGGGGTTTGAGGGGGTTGTCATCCTCAAAGACCTAATTTCCAAAACCAAAAACTACGTTGAACAAAATGATTATCTCAAAATTTTGATTGGATGTGTTTGGGGAAAAGGTGGGCGTGAGAGGGGGGTTAGTTACCGTCCCATCACTTTCAACTATTAAAAAGCGCACTAGTCCTTTGAATTTCCAATCGAATGAGCCTTTTTGAAGTTTTCACGACAATGCCTTCTATAAAAACCTTATATGCCCCCAGGGCATAACGCATAACCCTTGCCCCGAGGGTTATGGGAAAGTGTTTTCCTCAAAAATATATTTTCTATCTGGAAACCAACTACGCTGAACAAAATGGCTATCTCAAAATTTATATTGGATGTGTTTGGGGGAATGATGGGCGTGGGGGGGGGGCTAGTTGCCTTCTGATCACTTTCGACTATTAAAAAGGGCAATAGCCCTTTGAATTTCCAATTGAATGAGCCTTTTTTGAAGTTTCTACGACAACGCCTTCTATAAAAACCTTATATGCCCCCAGGGCATAACTTAAAACCCTTGCCTCGAGGGCTGTGGGGGAGTGTCATCCTCAAAACCATATTTTCTATCTGGAAATCAACTACGCTGAACAAAATGGCTATCTCAAAATTTATATTGGAGGTGTTTGGGGAAATGATGTTCGTGGGGGGGCCTAGTTGCTCTCCGATCACTTTTGACTATTAAAAAGGGCACTAGCCACTCCAATTTCCAATCGATTGAGCCCTTTTCAAAATTTTTACGACAAATCCTTCGATACAAACTGCCCGGGTATGGAGAAAAAAACACATTGTGCCAACATCGTTCTTTACTTAGGCAGCGCTAGCGCGCCGCCTGTGATTTCTGTTCGTTTTAAGTTTCATTTATGCTTCAATAGCAAAATTTTTTTCTAGTTTTAACCTTGATTTTCATATTCAATCTAAGCATTACTCGCCTTAAGATCTATTTATTCGTTTATGTAATTATTGTAAGTAGTGACGCCATAATACATTCAAGCAGGCAGATAGGGAAATTAACACAGGGAAATTAACAAGTAAAGTTCCTAGCCCCTCGCACCTGTCTACAGCTGGCAAGATTCCCATTTTTGGCAAGAGTTCAATGCCCAGACAAGATTCGACACGCCCAGACAGGATTCTCAGATGTTTCAATTACTTGGAGTGTGGTCGGGAAAATAGGGAATAATATTGGGAGCTCTTAACCCCGTTTCTATGCAAGATTTCAAGCGCCTGTTTCGTTATGTGACACACCTCCTTTGAATTTCTGTGAAATGCCCTCTGACGTCACGCGATACACCCTCGCATCTATTTTTGGGCAAATCATGTCTAAACACGTTCCCAGGTGGTAGAAGTCATTCTTTATGAATCAGTTTCTGTTTGGAAGTGGGACAGTCAACATCAAAATGGATGCTTATACATTATTTAATATTGTGTTGCTGAAACGGGACCTAGAGCGCCTAAGGTGGCGGTGGAAATTTCAAGGGGTTATTGGCTAACCCTAGAATGGGACAAGATCTATAATCAATATGTTATGACATTAAGCGAATTCAAGTCGGAAGAACAATTATGCTTTGTGGCTAAGGTGAATATAGTGCATTTACAGAGACTCAAGATAGATTAAATGTGCTAGTGAAATATATTTCAGAGATCATATTACAGAAAACGGTTAGACTTTATTTGCTAGAGAGAGTGTTAAAATGGATGGATTTGAGAATCAGAAAATCTTGCGTAATATAGTAAAATTGGAACAATTGTTAGTTTTAGATGATGACCTTCTGTAATTATCTCTTCAAATAAAGATATTTTCTCGATAAATGCTTAACGATATAATGGAAACTGATTCCCCAGCCTTGGACTATTGTGTGAAACTTCGTCGTCGTTGTCCCCAAGATTTTACTCAATTTATAGATATACTAATTGAGACAAAACAAAATAATATTGTGGTTTTGCTCTTAACCACTACTTAGACGGCAATTTTGTAACGCTCCTAGGAGACATTTTTGTTGTTTGAGAGTCAGTTTCTTTCTGGAAGTGGAGCAGTCAACATCAAAAATGTTTTACACATGCCCATTGTGATTGTATATTTTGGGCAGCTGGTCATCTTGTGAGAATTGTATTTCTGCTGATGACTATAATGAAAAGTGTAGATTATGCAATCCATGTAAATTGCATAGAGGATATGCAGTGCAAATTAAAGACTGTAATTCTTGTCTTGAAGAAATTTGTGACTCTTATAATAGAGGATTCTTGTGCTCCAATTGTCACTCTGACAAATACGATCAATGGGAAAATACTTACCCTGGCATGACTACAAAAAACTCTAAGCGTCAGTTTATTTTAAAGAGACTGGCATTGTCGTGGCTTTAAGTTGTTTTGGGAAGAAGAACCTGGTCTACGCTTCAATCGCTGGAATAATAAAAGAGTCTGGTTTTTACGACATCGCTGTGAAAAGACTGGCTACTTTAATTGTAAACCTACAGACTTTTATTTGGCTGTTACAGAAAATGGTTCTTCATATGAGAATCTTGTATGTGACATTGCTTCAAATAAGCAAATTGAAACACGTGAATTTTATAATATAAATCAGGGTAGTTTTATTGGCTTTACAAAGAGATTTATAAAAATGAAGTTACATTCTATTGTAGAAAATGTGACCCTGACTTTGCACGTTAAGATGAATACAAGTTGAATCCTGATGAGTTGTTACCACTTATCGTTTCTGATGATTAGCTGCACTTAGAAGAGGAAATCTAAAGGTTCTAGTGTTTTGTATACAAATTTTATTAATAAACAAATTTACATACATTTTTAAAGCACTTCACTCTTAGGGCACCGAAATTTATATTATAGAGGTAGGAAAGAGTATATTCAACTAGAAAGTCATTCAATCCAGGATTGTCACCGTAAATCTTGAGTAATTCCAAGTAAGTATGTCCATGACTGCAAAAAATAAGATATAATAGGGCATTCAGGAAATCTGAAGGTATGCAATAGGATTTATATTTCGACATGTAGGGGTCCATGTTAAATATATGGATTATTTGTTTCGTGTTCATGGTACACCAAGTCTAATAAAATACTGCCGTCAGGGGTAATTTCCCAATAGGTTTCAAATTGATTTAGCGAGATTAATGCAATGTTTTCCTCCAATGGTTTGGGAAAGGTACGCTCTATCCGCACATTTCCCTCTGGACAATACTCATATCTTGAATACCAGACAAATCCAATACAATGATCGCATGAGTTTTCAAAAACATTTCTTCACTTATACCATTTTCGAATAATTGAGAATCTCGATCTAGGGATTGCATTGTCAATTCATAGAGGGTCCTGTAGGATTTATCAAAGAATAAATTGTAGAGTGGGATTCCATTTTTGGCTTTTTGTAAAAAGTGCGCCAGCACTTTTTACAAAAGCCAATGCCAATTTTGAAGGAATTTCACCATTGATAAAGAATTAATCGGTATAAGAACGCATACCTGTAGCAAAATGACGTTGATTCGTAACTGTATGAGGCACGAGCAATTTGATATTATTTCCAGCATTGTTATATCCAGCATATTATATCCAGCATTTTTCATTGTTCGATTTTTTAACAATGACATTTAAATATATAAATGTCTAATTCAAATCGATAAAGTAGTCTCCATTGGAATAAATTTGAAAATAGACATTTTCAGAGAGCGGTTGTTGCGGGTAAAATTGTCCATAGTATCCATGTTTTACACTGACATCTACATTTTCCACATTGAAAAGATTTATAGATGAGGTGACTGAAGGGTGAGAATCTTTATGTGGTAGATATGCTATTTTTTCTAGGAAAAGAAATCCTGTTTGGATCTTTTTACTTTCTTTGATGTTTAAGCTTCCAGGCTGACTTGAGACTGATGAGTGATGCGGTCTTTCTCCTTCTTTTTAAACCTTTTCCGCGTTGTTTCAATCGCTCACCGAGGGATCGTGTGCTTGACCTGAGATTTTGCGAAACACTTTATTCAATATCCTTTCCAGAGCCCTAGTCATGTAATGTAGAGGACGCAAATTCCGCTGCAACCGGTGCAATATATTTTCTAGCCAAGGATAGTGCAGAGCGAAAAAGCTGAGCAAACCAACTGCCGAGACCGTACCCAGACATTGACGAGCGACCCCTATAATAGTCCATTCTATGTCCCAATTGCCGAGGTCCAAGAGTAGCAACATAGCAATCAATATCAGGACATATAAACTGAGTTCTATTAGCCATTTCACTAAATGGGTTGAAAATGACATGTAGTTACAGCCAAACCTTTTGTTATGATCACCCAATTTGCTTCTTAATGTTAACTGACAGAGCACCAAATACGAAGCATTGACTGGAATGCATTGAAGGTGCTTTATATTGTAGTGGTGAATGTGGTCGCTAGAAGTTTTTCGTTAAAGAATAAGTAGGAGGAAGACATTGGTATTACCAACTCTTAATCTCTCGACAAAGGAAGCGTAAAGAAATATACAACTGTCTGAGGAGAAAACGGGTGGATACTCTGCGAAAATGACACGATTCCTGCCACTAGTACTTCCTGCACTTTTACCGTTGATTACATTATCTTTAAAACAAAAAAATTCTTTTAGATTTTCATTGACAACAAACTTTTCATTGTCGATGGGCGAAATAACGTAGATTTTAGTCTCTTCCTTTGAATAATTGAATTGAAATTTTTTGTTGATAACACGACACATTTCGTTCATAGTTCCCAACTCCTTATATGATAAGGTGGCAAAGGCGTATTAAAATGAATTCATGTTTTCAAATACAGATTGATCGTTAATGATTGGCCAATTGCAGGGTCTTACTTTAATCACATATGTACGATCCTTTCTTAGGATATCATATGTATTTTTAAGAATACAATCTACAAGAGCAACTTCATACCTTCCCTCAAATTTAATGGCAGGGGAAAGTTTTGCTAAAAAAAACACTCACTTTATTCAAATCGCCATAAAGAGGATCGGAATCATTGGACATGACTGTCACACAATAAACTTCAGACATTATGAACGTCTTCAGCGGGTATCCACGAATGAAAATCAGAGTTGTATCCTAGCCAGCGAACAAGCAACTGTCGCTTACCCTGGCGAGTACGAGTCTTTAATACCTTTTGAATTTGATAAATTTCACTATTTCCAACTTTTTGTAATTCATAATCATAAAAACCGCCAAGAATCTCTCCATCTTTTATATCACGAAGCTGATACGTTATAGGTTTAGTGTCCAAGACCTTCGATACTTTAAAAAAATCAATAGACCACAAGTAATTTCCCTTTTCAAAAATATTTCTTGTACGATTGATTCGAACAGTATCACCGACATTAAATATTTTCTTCCCCGCCTTTTCATTAGAATATTGTTTAAGAAAAAGTGTATTGTCACCATGACGAACTTCCATGATTGAACAAGGATCGATGAGGGCGATGATTATAAATCAACATAATTTTATCTAAATCTTGAATAAATGCAGGTGTATTTTTCAACGTAAAATTGTCTTGAAATTAAAAATCGAATGGTTCATATTAAACGTTTGGCCAATGCTGACTCTATAGGACTATGACTATGATAGAGCATTGTTTAATATTTCAATAAAACCTCCTCTACATGTGGATTAACAAATTAACTTCCACGGTCTGTTTGAATTTTTTTATATGAATCTTGTTCAACAAAGGATTCAAGGGCTTTAGCAACTTCATTGCCTCTCTTTACTGCAATGGAACTGCATATGCATACCGACTAAAAGCACTTATTGCAAGCAAAATATATTTTTAGGATTTATTATGACGTCTCTGAATCGGGTCTAGAGTCAAAACATCTGATTGTTATATATGCAGCCGGTAAAAGGTTTTAGATTTTCGATAGTCACGACCCCTAGTCCTATGATTTCGATGAAGTGTATAACTGGATTCCTTTCTTAAATACTCTTTTGCTAGCTTTTTTTGTACTCCATCAACTTTAGAAAGTGTACTAGGAGAACTTAAACTTCCTTATTCTCCAATATTTTCAAAAGCACCTTTCAAAAATTTATCCAATTTGAACATAATCGTCCGCTACCCGTTTGCATACTACCGAGTGAATCAATACGTCTTCGCTTTCATCCAGCTACCGGTGTCAAATTACCAGTATATGTGCTTTCCAAGAAAGTTTAAAAATCATCATCTTCTACCTTTAATGGACTACGTTCTTTTAATTTGTTTAGAATTTGCTTAGACTTTTAGAAGAACTTGACGACTTAAAAATTTTTTATAAATGACTATCAATGTAATCGACTCTTTTACGATTTGCAATCAGATCTGATGAAAAATCAATTAAATTGTAGTGCTTGCCCTGGATGATAACTTCATTCTTTTTCTCATCAATTTGTTCATTATCTGCGAGATACGTCAAGAGTCTTTTACCTTGTTCACGATAGGATTGAGGCAACAATTCTACAACACTTGTTAATAAATCTTCTTTTTTCAAAGTTTCACTATTTTCAGAAGGTTGATCAATGATATTGACTTTGAGCGGTTTTTCACTATAAGGTTTATGTTTATTGACACGACGAAGTGCATTTTGAAGCAAAACTAATTTTTCATCATCGGCAATTGTTTCATTGTTAATAAATTTATGAATATTATCTTCAAAGTGCTTTTTGAGTGAAAGAGCAAGTTCAATTGGTGTCAGTTTATAGGGTTTAGCCATTTCTAGAGAATAGTCTTTAAAAGTCCAGTGATTATCGATAGTTAAAATGATAAGAAATTACCACCCACTTGAACAAGATGTTTTCTTTTTCAATTTGATTTCTTTTTGCAAGCTAGAGCACGTACAAGCGACCGATGCTGCTTTGTCTGTTGCTTAACACCATCTGACAGTTGAAAATTGCCTATCGTTAAATTTAAACAAAGTTCCGACGAGAGATTAATAAATTCCTTATCAACACCATGCTTGACTATTGCCTTCCTAAGTCGCGTTTTTGAATTGGCTAGCACAGAAAATAAATGCCGGTGTTCATGTAGCTTCTTCAATGTCATGATTCCGACTAATGACTGTTTTTACTATTCACGGGTAGATATACAGTAATTTTATTATCGAAAATATCAGTGACTACACGCCACTCTTCGGGCGTGATTTGATTCAGATCCAATAATGTGTATCCATAAGGTTTAGTAGATGCTTGATTGTATGCGGAAAGTAAAAATTTGGGTTTGCCAGGGTAGATTTGTTTGTTTAGAGTTATAAGGGAACTTGAACTGCGAAAAACTCTTAAGATGATATAGTAGGTACAATTCAATGGAAGTGTTCTCATACATTTACTCTGATGAAAAAGATTATGAAGCACAATAGTTACAGAATTTTTTTCTTGATGGGAACGGACCGTGAATAATTGTAACATTTCCTGCAACCATTCTTCAATAGATTCAGCTAAATCGTCAATAATAAACCACGTGTTTGGCGCAAGACTAGTAAACACGTTTAGTCCTTGTATAAATTTTATGCTTGGAACAATGTTCTTTATTTTGTCATAAGATTCTTGCTATATGATATAGCAATAATAGATATTTTTCGAATTCTCTAAAAACATTTTATCACAATTCTGAAATATATTCGTTAAAAGTGTTGTTTTGCAGGACATGGACGGTCCGCAAAGAAATGATCTGAATGGTGTTTTAAATTGATACATAAGCCTCCAATGCCAAAATACAACTAACCTAACCTAACCACAATTTTCTTAATAAATATCAAAGGAAGCAGAATATACATGGTTTCTTTATTTCACAAATATATATACAACATCATAAAATATATATATTTACGATAATTATTTAAATAGACATTGAGTGCGCGGCGGCCGGGCCGGCACCCATAGCGGCCAGCAATAACGACGGCTGAGCCGACACCCGCGGTGGCAGTGGCAAGATAAAATAAATAAATAAATAAAACACTTAAAAACACTTGAACATGCTGCTTGGATGGCTGGAGTATGTGGCGGAAAGTGCCACGGTGGCGGAAAAAGAGGCACAGGAAGAGTGAGAGCAAGTAAATAAACACTTGAAAAATAAACACTTGAAAATTACCGCTTTGCTCAACGAAAAAAAACATTATAAATATATATAAATATAAGAACACTGGGAAAAATGACTAGGAAAAAAAGGTAGTGCCGTGCTGGTGACTGAAAAATGGCCATCCTCCCCCCACAGATGACGCCCTCCCAAAACTATAGAGCTTTCTCCAAACCGAGTTGTTTTCTATAATTTACTTATTCAACTCGATCTAAAGTAATATAGTATTCGTGTGGTAGTACTGTCGACAACGAGTACATAGACTTAGTCAGATATGGCGGACATGGCATTTTT
>JAQQPU010005275.1:35132-48003 GCA_029168905.1 Artemia sp. Kazakhstan ARC1039 | reverse complement strand
GTTGGTAGATATTTTAGTAAATTTTGATGACTGGTTGTCACATTTTTTTTTGTACTTGATGACTGATTTAGGACAAGTTTGGAACAAATGTAGCTGTTCAGTCCTATGTAATCACTTCTTTACTTTTTCTTGAAAGTACTGTTGTTGTTGCTTTTTCTTGGGAAGAAAAGGACGAATAGCTCTTATTTAAGGAGATTTAATGTTCGGTAAAGGGTTGAGTATATGTTTATGATTGATCATCAAATCTTTAAAACATCCTTTGGGCAAATGATTGATAAACTTGAATTTCGGACGAAAGGGGTGCAAAGTTGATGCAAATTTAGCTTTTTAATGATGCCTATCAAAACTGTCTCTTCTGACGTTTCTTCAAAGCGTTCTTAAGTTATATTGAGTGGAAAAAGGACAAAAAGTGATGAGCTGCTCTTAACAAAAGTTTGAGTTCTCACGGAGAGGGAAGGGGGCTGAGTTTATTTTAGTGGAGGTTATTCAGGTCTTTAGGACTTGAACTCACGTCGTCTTGAAAGGCCAAGATCTTCACCATTTTACCAGTTTCTTTTTGAATGATTTGCCTGTTATATTCTGTGGTTTTAACGAGTTTTGACCCCGGAAACGTTGCAACTTTGGCTCCTTTTTAGTTTGTAGTCAACAATCATGGTTTTTACTGTTCTTTTCAAGTAATTAACTAATAAATCATTTTATATATTTATCAAAATAACTACAAATGATGATTAACTAATTTATTTGTATTCAGCAAATTTAATTAATACATTTTGTACACTATAATTGTTATTTTGAGAGTTCATTTCATTTTCGGGGAATTTACACTTCAATATCTTGATTTTAAAAGTCTTATTTTTTCTCTGACCCCTCATCCCTATTTCTTAGCTAATACTTGTTTTGTTTTTACATTATTTTTTTTTTCTTTATATTTTTTTTCTGTTTATTTTGCACCGAAGGTTGCTTAAAGAAGGGCCTTGCCAAAAAAAAACAAAAAACTACAAGTGCAATACATCTGCATCTCTTAATTTTTTTTTTACCAGTTTATTATTTTTACTAATTTAATTTAAATAAAAGAAAACCAAAAAGTCTTCTGTATAACTTTGTTCATACTTCCCTATAATAATTTGATATTTAAAATTCATACAGAAGACTATACCATTTTCCATGTTTAAAGGAAACATAATATTTTTAATTAATTTCATTTTTATGTTCCTGGCCTCCGCCAGGCCATTCAGCGTGTCCACAGGTGGTGATAGGGCAACGCTCTACAGATATGTAGGGTACCTCCATAGGAGGCACAGACCAAGGGGAGACCTTGTCCCTGGGGGTCCATAATAAAAACTGTTGCACCCTCGCCCGGGGTCATAAATATAGGCGGAGGAGGAAGAAGGCTCCTCAAATGTACACTCAAAAGGGCCCACTGGTTTGTCCTCAAGTCCCATGAGTTGCAAACCTTCTCCCAGTAATGGGTTAAATTGCATGGTGATGCAGAACACCATCGCGGGAGGATCCTCTATAGGAGGACAACTGCGGAAGGGCGTAAGATCCAGATCTATGGACAACGGCCTCTGCAAAGCGCTGCCTCGACCTTTTCGGGGTACCTCAAAGACTGGGGACCTTGCATTCAACTCTATTCCCACTTGAGGAGAGGTGCCCTTCGAGGAAATTATAGCCTAGTAAACGACACAGCATTTGCACGGGATTCTGACTAATGAACAATTTTTCTGGGCTTAGGATGTTTTGATGTGCGTTTTTGGGCTGAAAAACCTCTTCCTAGCTAATTTATCTATTATGGGTTGTCTCTCGTAGTAGCATAATATTTGTAGGCATGAATATATAATGAGTCGGAGGTAATAGGCTTGAGACTGTCTGTGCAGGATTTCTACTCTTGTTGATAGAAGAGCATCGCCAAGTGCTAAAAAACATGTTATAACCAAGATGGGCCCAGGATTGCACAAAGCCTCCATTCATGGAGGTCCCAGGGACTTCTTGCTGTCCGGTTCTAAGCCGGCTAAAGCACTTCGGTGTAGACTTGAGAAGATATGTGATCCCCGTCCTGCACTGGTATCCGGGATCATAGCTTTTCCGAGGCGAAAATAATTTCAATGTTTTAAAGAACATGGAAATTGGAACTTGGAATGTTACGACATTAAAAAATTACTATTATATCGACATTTAGACTGACGAATTCAGACGATTCAAACTGGATTTATTAGGAATTTCAGAAGCTCATATCCCAGGGGTAGAAAGCATGAAATTAGGTCATATAGAATTTGTTTACTCGGGCAGGAAGGATGGGGTACATAGACAGGGAGTAGGGCTCATGATGAATAAGGAAGCTCCTAAGTCTTGTTTAGGCTAGGAAGGTATTAATAATAGAATACTAATTGGTCATTTTATGGCTAGAAAGTTCAGGGTATCAGTTATAGTAGTATACGCCCCTGTAGAACTGACTGACGGAGATACTAGTGACTCAGATGAATTTTACTTACAGTTACAGGAGCAAATAGACAGGGTTCCAGGTAGAAATATGATGTTATTACTTGGATATTTTAACGCCCAGGTTGGTAGAAATAGGGATAGATGGTATCCCAGCCTAAGAATTTTGCAATTTTGCAATTATGACTCTTGCAATTTTGGAGGTATAACAATCTAGTTATAACCAATACGGTGTTTGTTCATAAAATGGCTCATAAGTTAACATGGTATTCACGTGATGGTAAGACAGCAAACCTTATTGATTATGTTATAGTAAACCGAAGACTGGCAGGATCAATATAGGATACTAGGGTATATAGGAGTGCTGTTATTGATGTTAAAAGTAAAGATCACCATCTAGTAGCGTCAAGGGTTAATTTAAAGCTGAAATATCGGAAGGGTAACTACCTCCCGGGAATTTATTATGTTGGTAGACTCCAGGATGAGAATGTGAGAGAAACTTTCCAGGATTAGTTGAATACTAAACTTGAGAGTTTAAAATTTGATAATGTGGAAGATGGTTGGAATAATTTTAGAAAAATAATTTGTGAAGTTGCTGAAGGTGTATTAGGGAAGAAAGCTAGAACTGCAGCTAATAATATTAGTGAAAAAGCTTTATGTTTAACAGAAATGAGAAAGGACTTGTACAAGAATTATCTGAGTGATAGATCGTATGAAAACAAAACGAATGTAAAGAAAGTGGAGAAAGCATTAAAATATGAACTAAGGAGGTGTGAAGTGGAGGCCATGGATAAAATTGCCGAGGATCTGGAAGATGCAGCTAGACGGTATAATAGTAACATATTGTACTGGCACGTTAACAAATTGAAAGGGCGTAGTCAATCTGGACTTGGCCCAGTTAAAGATAGGAATGGGGTCGCTATTAGCGATAAGGAAAAAACTAAAGAGAGATGGGCCGAACATTTTGAGAATTTGCTTAACCGAGATAGAGTTACAGGAAAAAATATAGAGGAAAATGAAAAAGTTTGTGATACCTTGGGTGTGAAGGAAGATTTGTTTTGTGAGGAGGAATTAGCAACAATACTAAAAGGATTAAAGAATAATAAGGCTCCAGGTGCTGATAGGGGGGTAAACAGGTTTCTTAAATATGGTGGCATTGAGGTAAGAAATAAGCTACTGAAGATTATGAATATGATTTTTGAAAAAGGGGAAGTACCTAACGATTTTAGGAAAACCTTAATTAAGCCACTTTATAAGAAAGGTGATAAAAGTGAGTGTGGTAATTATCGAGGCATTAGTCTGGTCTCTGTAGGTAGTAAATTACTTAGTAATATGATACTTTTTAGACTGAGTGATGCCGTAGACAAAGTTTTAAGAGAAGAGCAGTGCGGTTTTAGAAAAGGTAGAGGATGTGTCGACGAAATTTTCACTCTTAGGCTAATAATTGAGAAGTGTCTGAGTTTTCAAACACATTTGGTCCTCAGTCTTATAGATTATGAGCAAGCGTTCGATTCTGTTGATAGAAGAGCTTTATTAAAGGTTTTATCCTTGCATGGTATAACAGACAAATACATTAAAGTGATTACTGCTATGTAAGAGAATAATACTGCTGCGGATAAGGTAGGAAATGAGGTTAGCAGCTGGTTTTCTATTAAATCATGAGTAAAGCAAGGTTGTGTTCTATCCCCCTTTGTATGGATTATTTTGATGGACTTTGTTTTAAGGAGCACAGAAAAGGCAATGGGAGACCAAGGAATCAAATGGGGAGAAAAAAGTCTCCTGGACTTGGATTATGCTGAGGATTTAAGCATCCTAGATGAAAGTGTGAGCAAAATGAATGAAGTTTCAGAGCTTTTGCGAGTTCAGGGTGCTAGAATTGGTTTGAAAATTAATGTTAGGAAGACTAAGTCACTAAGGCTAGGAATAAGTGAAGATGAAAAGGAGACGTTGGGTAATGAAAAGATTGATCAGGTGGGCAGCTTCACTTACCTTGGTAGTATTATTAGTAAAGATGGTGGGAGCAGTGAAGATGTTAAATCTAGAATAGCCAAGGCTCAGGGTGTTTTCTCACAGTTAAGAAAATGTCTGGAAGAATAGGAAGATAAGTCTGCAAACCAATATTAGAATATTAGAAGTACAGTGATGACAATGGTCAAATATGGCTCTGAAGCATGGACGCTCCGAAAAGCGGATGAAGATTTGCTAGATGTTTTCCAGAGAAATTGCTTAAGGATTGTTCTGGGTACCCGGCTGACTGACCGTATTTCAAACAATAGGCTATATGAAAAATGTGGTCCAACACCGTTCTCTTGGGCTATAATGAAAGAAAGGTTGAGGTGGCTAGGGCACGTTGTGCGAATGAAGGATGACAGATTGCCGAAGATTTTTATTTTCGGCCAACCATCTAGGGCTAAACGGAAAACACGTCGTCCCCGTCTGGGGTGGGAGGACGTCATAAAGAAAGATTTTAAGGAAATGGGAACTTTGTGGGCGGGTGAAAAAAGGGGGGGCTTTGAATAGATTGGGTGGAGGAGGACCGTGCGTAGCTATGTTGGCTTCAGGTGGCTTGGTGCTGCGGTGAGTTGTTAGTAGTAGTAGTAGTATTAGTATTGCAGTGACTATATAAATTGTAAGGTTACATAATTATTGTTTGTGATTAAACAATTAAGTTATGTAAAAACATAACTTAAGTCCTTTTAAATATCAATGTAAATATAGTGAATTAATATGTTGAGTATTTTTGTTTTTTTATTTTGCTTTTTGTATCATTCAAGAAGTATTTTACATTAATACTTTATAAGCAATTAACAAAACAATAATTGGAATTAATTCCAATGCTAGTCTATACCGTGTTTTATTTTTTTAAATGCTTTAAGTTTTAACCAGTAGTTAAATACACAATGCTTGTGTATATATTATGTTTTTTTATTTTTAGAAATAACTTTAAGTTTTAACTAGTGATTTAATGTTATATATAAATGTTTGACTTCGAGTCAACACATAAATATTTTTATTGTGATATAATCCGTTAAGTATTAAGTTTGGAAAGGATGATGAAACAAATCGCCAGCAAGAAGCATAATGTTTATGTTTAAGTGGCATATTATGTTTTAGAGTAAAAAGAGAGAAAAGTAATTAAAAGTAATTAACCTTTACAAAATTGAGTGTTTCTTTTTACTATATGTGTAGTACTTTATGCTTTATGTGTATTCTAATGTGAATATTTATTTTAGATACAGCCTTAGTTTTTTGGAAATAAAATTTTTCGTAACAGCCTTTCGGGTCCATTTTTTTCAATCATTTTTGACGCATTTTTGGAAAGTAGCAAATTTCAAAGCCAGTTCAATTGTATCCTGATACCAACAGTTCATACCATCAGAAGCCAAATGATAACTGGTCAACTATTATTTTGGAAACTGTATACAGTATTAGACTTTACTACAAGCTCATCATAAAGTGAGATAAAATCAGAACTTAAATTAGGCCTAGAAAATATGCTACGTAGCCTAATTGGCTGTATATATTTGAAAGAATGTGAAAATGCTTTTTGTTAGGAAAAATATGTCAAAATTTAAAAACCGAAATTGTTATGTGTAATTTATCCAAGGCATTTCTAACCCCGAAAAATAAACAGTATATCAACCACATTACCCAGATAAATTAAATTATTAATTGGAATTAAATTTAAACTCAATTAATCAAATAGTTTCTAATACAACTTAAAATCTAATTTAAGCAGAACAACTAATATAACGCTTAATCCACTGGGGGTCAAGCTAAAACAGAAGATGCATATGAGAATGAGAGTGCAAAGAGAATTTTGCAGTCTTAGAGACAGAGAAAAAGAGAAACAAGGATAAATTTCAAAATCGATACCCTTGGACAAAAAAGGACACGGCGTGTATTTGACGATAAACATGACCCAAAGGAAACCCATTGATGGTATATGCAAAGAACAAACTAAAGATGGCAGCATGTAACTATGTACAAAATTAAGTTTTTTTTAAAGTAAAATATTGACAGTTGCGAAAACTCTTCTTAAAATAGGGAGTATTGTGGTGACGCTTTCTAGTTAAGTAAATTTGGAATTTAGTAAAAATATTAAGACGCAAATACAAAAGTTTAGATATACCACTTTTTATTAAGATAAGGAACGTATCCTGGCAAGTCTATGCTTAGCAAAAAATTGAAAAATTACCACTTCCTAGCTATGTACGTCAGTGGGTCAGGATAAGGTTTTTTAAGGTGTTGTTGATAAAATGTGTAAAAGATACATTTTATGGGAAGTGGCAGCCTGATACTAATTTTAGACCGAACAGACCTCTGGTCCGTTGATTTAGAAGTACCTTGGAATATTGTCGGATTATTGTAAGTGTATAAGTATTTTATATATATTATTGTAGGTTTTTGATACTTGTGGTCTACCTGGGACAGCCAGTCCCAGCAGAATATACATCTATTATTAAACCTTGTACTAGTATATGTTAACTGAATAAAAGTATTGTATTATAGCCAACCTCTCTACAATCTACATTTATTCTCTCGAATATACCCAGCTGGTACGCCTTATTAGTCAGGTTATGGCCTAACATCGCTACCAAAGTTTAATTACTTTAGGGCCATAGTTTATTTCTCCTATAAGGGGAGAATAAAAGCATCTACAACAACTTCACCTTAATACCATAAAACCACGTTACCACAGGTCCAGGAGACATTAGGTCTCAAGATATTAATAAAGGGAAATGCATGCCTTACTTGTGCTAAACAATACATCTTAAAAACACAGGCTTTGTAAATAAAAGGTTTTATTATTTCAAATAAATTGACAAACAATATTAAAAACATGAAAAAGGCAGTTAAAAAACGACAAAAATAAAGGCTGGAAAAGACTTTACTCTCCAACTTTCAAATCAATCATATATTTTAGAAACAAAGGCACCTCATATGTACCTTTTAGAAACGAACGTGATTCATACGGCATTCCCACTCAGAAACAGAAGATTCAATATCTGTATAGACTTATGCTAGTTCTAAAACAATTAACTTTTAGCTCTTCGGAATTTCCTTTCCTAGAACGATAGTTTAGTACCACAATTCGCTTGAAAACCGCTGTACTAAAGAGACATAGTCTTCTTTTGATATAATAAATGTCTATGTTAACAGTTTATTTTATAGCATTAGCAGTACCTTTTAGAAACGAAGGTGCCTCGTACAGCATTCCCTCCTCTGAAACAGGAGATTTAATATCTGTGTACATTTATGGTAGTTCTAAAACAATTAACTTTTAGCCTTTTGGCATACCTTTGGCTAGAATGCCACTTTTATACCACAATTCGCTTGAAAACCACTATACTGAAGAGACACGGTCTTTTTTGGCTAAAATAAATGTCTGTTATCAGTTTACTTTATAGGATTACAGTACCTTTTAGAAACAAACGTGTCTCATGTAAAACATTTAACTTTTAGCTTTTCGGCATTCCTTTGACTAGAATGACAGTTGTGTACCACAATTCGGTTGAAAATCCCTGTACTGAAGATACACAGTCTACTTTGGCTAAAATGAATGTCTCTGTTAACAGTTTATTTGATAGGATTAGCAGTATCTTTTAGAAAGGGGTGCCTCATACGGCGTTCTTCCCTCTGAAAGAGGAGATTCAATATGCCTATAGATTTTCGAAATTTGAATAACATTTAACTTTTAGCTTGGACTCTCAATTAATCCAAAGGGGAGGCATGTTGCATCTATACCCATAAATGTATCAACCCTAGTACAACGTAACCCAATTAACTTAACACCCGTTCTACTAAACCTCTGTTTAACCCCACCCTACTGATGTAAATTTAAATGGGACCCAATTTTATAACCGTGCATCTCAACCCGTTTAACTGAATCCACATTCAACAGAATCCCCGATTTTGGCATAATCTCCCTTTGTCTCAGCCCTCGTGTGCCCAAGGGACATTTTTCTGCAAAAATATTAAAACGCGCAAAGGCGGGAAATTCTATTTCCAGAAATTCTTGTTCCTACCCATCCCGCGCACTGCGGGGGAGTTTGGTAAGTTAATCATTCGAGGGGTGGAATCCGGACTTCGACTAGGCGATAAAGGAGGTTAAAAATGGTCCTGCTCGAGATAATTTAAAAAGTAGTAATAATAGGAAAATTATCTGAATTTCTAGTACATACCCCCCCCCCCCATCTACGTCACAGCATCCCTGTTTCTAGCGCTCAGCTGGCAAGATTCCCATCCCTTTTAGACCATCCGGGATTCCAGGCGTTAAAATTTTTCTGTTTGCAAAGATTCTCACCCATTTTTTGATACATTTTTTTTCCGGAAGATCCCCAGAATTTCCATGACCAGGTCTAATATGGATGACGTCATTGTATCTTACAAGCTAGACTCCAGGACCCCGTGGGGGAATCCCCCGAGCACGGCACATAAACGGGTGCTGCGTAATAACGGTGGTGCACATCTTGAGGAATGACGCCTAATGGGAGAGGTTGGAAGATAAGTAGCTCATCTTACGAGAAGGGTAGATACCCTCAACATTAAAAAGTATACTTATCGCCCAGAGCGGAATGGGGCTGCCACACTGTATTCATACATACACCAGCCCTCATACCCCCCCCCCACCGCCCATTTGTTACCAGTCCTCGTCACCTAGGTCATTTTCAATCTTTTTCGCTCCAAAAATAAGCAAAAGAATCCCTCTAAAGAACATATTTTTGAAAACAGAGAAGTCAAACGCACACACACACACAGAAACACGTACACACACACACACACAAACACACTCGAACTCACACACACACGCGCAATAACCACTCACTAGCACCCCTAAGATACCTTTCATCATCATTGTAAGCTTTTTCTAACGTTTGATCAATAACGCGATAACGCGATCAATTTTTTAGGGAAAAAGCCTGCATGGATAATTGTCCGGTATTCTCTAAAGTGTATTTATCCGACCTCGTGATTAAGTCTGTCCGAGAAATTCGCTCATCCCTCCTGAAGAGGAAAAGTGAACTGAAACAGAAGGGATCTCAGGCTTGGATTCCTCCAGTAGTCCCACCAATCCTATGCTATATCGACCAAGTTGGAGAGAAGAAAAAGATGGATTGGTTCCAAGTAAAACCAAATTGACTTTTTCTTTGTGTGGTCAATTAACATCACTTAGCTGATAAGTAAATATTTTTTCTCTGTGATATATTGATTTTATTTTATTTTTTTCCGATATGTTGTGATTTAACATTACAGGGGCTCGTAGCTGAATGACATGATATCTTCCATGAGAATAGACCCATTTAGTGTGAGTTTTAGTGCTTTTAGTTTTTTGTGGGAGAGGCTTGGGGGGGATGTTCCTTGGCGTGAGGTCAATACACGATAATGGTTAGTCAAGTTAATGTGATCCCTGCATCTAGGCTGGAAGAATTTGAAAGAAATTCAGGTTTTTTAGTAATGTATTCTAGACGCCCCTAGCCCATGATAATAATGAAATTTTAAACTCTTTTTTAGTTCCCCTAATAAATACTTGTTTTCTCATGAAATAGTTCATAAAAAAGCAAATATGAGGAGAATATCTTTTTGGAACTGTCGTGGATGGAGGAGCGGTCAAGGTGCAATTGAATTTTTTTTATTTGAACCGGGTATGGATATTCTTGGAGTTTGCGAAACATTTTTAGATGAAAGTTCGGCAAATAAAACTAATATTAGCAATTTCCAATCTTCCAATCTTCATGTAAGCAGGAATCGAAAAAAGCAAGGTGGTTTAGCAATACCTGCTAAAAATTATATTCCAGCACGGAAATAATGAAAATTTTTTAATTGCTGTAATTTATCGCCCTCCCTCGTCTAGCATGGAACACTTTATTGATAAATTTTAAAATATGTTAAATGTAAAAACAAATCTTCGAATGCCATTCTTCATCCTTGGGGACTTCAATATTGACTTGATGGGACGTTTCCCATCAAGCCAGCAAGGAATTGACCGACATCTCCTTCAATTTTTAGAGTGTAACCTTTCTCTTGGTATGAACCCAGTATGTTTTATTCCGACACGAATAACAAATTCTTCTTTTTTCTGATTGATAACATTTTTGCATCTTATCCATGTGAGCCTACATTCGAGGTTATGGAAGATACATCTGATCACTCTATTTTAATGTCTGATTTCAGAGCGCAAAAGATAGTCAATAAAGAAGTCATTGAAGAGGAGAAATTTCTCACAAGTAAATATAAATGAACTGAAATTTAATCATAGCAATTTAGATTGGAGTGAAGTTACTAATGAGAATGACCCAAATAATTCCTTAGATATGTTTTATCGAATCTTGAATGAAAAACTGGACCTTCACTGCCCATTTAAAACTACATATCCGAAAAAAACCTCGCCCAAAAAACCTTTGAAAAGTGTATCACTTTTAAAATCTATCAAGGAAAAAAATCAACTGTATAAGATAAAAATGAAATACCCTTCAGCTCATAATGTACAACGATTCAAAAATTATAAGAACTTGCTGGTTAAAATTCTTAAAACAAGTGAACAAATTTATTATGAAAATTCATTTAAAAAATCTGATTAACCTCGGACTACATGGAATTTAATCAAGGTAAAAATTGGAAATAATACTAAGACAACACACCCTGAAGTGTTCGTAAATGAAAATGGAGTTGAATTGAAGGGGAAGGATATTGTTGCAGATTATTTTTGTAATTCTTTTTCTCATATTAAAACTACTGTTGAACCGAATTCCCCAGAATCCCCGTTTTATTTATAAAAAGATTTTCTTCCGCCATCTGAAAATTCTAAGTATGTTTCTGGCCCCTATTACTTTCGGTGAGTTCCAGTAAGTAATTACGAATTTAAAAAGTGGCAATTCCCTAGGTCTAGATGGACACTCTACAAATATTCTTAAAAAAATTGCTTCTGTAATACATGCTCTGTTGCTTCACATTTTAAATACATCTATATCATCAGGGATCTTTCCAGAAGTTTGGAAATCTGCACGAATTATTCCAATTCATAAGAAAGGTGATAAGACAGATATAGGCAACTATCGACCAATAGCTATTCTTCCTCCAATATCTAAGGTTCTAGCAAAAATTATTCAAAAAAGAATTGTTTCGTATTTTGATAAAAGGAATTTATTTACTAAAAATCAGTTTGGATTCAGGTCGGGTCATTCTACTGAACAAGCTATGTCTGCACTAATTTAAGAGATGAATTATTCACTAAATGATGATAATCATGTGTCTACTCTTTTCTATGATATAAAAAAGGCATTTGATACGCTAAACCACGAAATTTTGCTGGAGAAAAATTAATAACACAGGTATTAGAGGTAAAGGCCTAGATCTAATAAAATCTTACCTGCATGGTCGAAAAATTCAGGTAGAAATAAATGGGCACCTGTTCAGCCATATTGCTATTGATGATATTGGAGTCCCCCAGGGATCAATATTAGGACCACTACTATTTTTTATTTATATAAATGACCTTCCGAGGTGCTTACCCCAAGATAGTATTTTAATAGTAATTTTTTCAGATGATACAGCGATAACAGTAAAAGCTAAAACCCCATCTTTATTGGTTGAGAAAATGGTGATAGCAGAGAAATCTTTGAATAAATGGTTTGCTTGTAACCCCCTAGCTCCAAATTTTTCTAAAACTGAATTCATGATTTTTGGGTGGTCACAGCGGACAGTAAATAAAATTACCATAGAAGAGTTAATTGTAAATCAAAGTAGGATAAAAAGAGTAAAATCATTTCGTTACCTTGGGATTATTCTCGATGAGCTTTTATCCTTCCGTAAACATTCTGATTATTTGAGTTTGAAACTTTCCCATAACTTAGGTTGCCTTCATAGATTGAAACATTTGTTTCCTTTTTCCATTCTTACAATTTTATACCATTCTCTGATTGAATCATATATAAATTATTGCCCTGTAATCTATCTCAACACATTCATGGTCCATCTGCAACCTCTTCAGATAATTCAAAATAAGGCAATTAGAATTCTGGGTACTTTTATTCATCGCCCAATGAGGCTTCAAAATCTCTCGGAAACCCAAACTTTATATGTTTTTCTCAATATAGTTAATCTTAAACAACTGAAGGACCTGTATACAGCAATGTGGTATTATGATATTCAATCTTCAACAAATTATTTCCATAGTTTAGGTATAATTGAGACGCCGATTTCTCCTGCCCACCACGTCCGGTCCAAGAAGTATCGCCTTCCTCCATTTAAATCAGAAAGAGATAGATTATCAATCAGATATCAGATTCCTCATATAGTAAATAAACTTAATTTAGTAGAAATGTTCCCAGGTTTCAAGAGCAGATCTTCTTTGAAAAAACATATTTCAAAAATGATTCTTTGTCTGGATGTTGGGATTGATGAATAATTGATATTAGTATGATTTGTGTTG
>JAQQPU010005275.1:20128-34732 GCA_029168905.1 Artemia sp. Kazakhstan ARC1039 | reverse complement strand
ATCTAGCCCTGCTCTCCGTCGACCAGTTTAGAAATTTATTTGTCATGTGTTTTTGTCAATAAAAGATTACTGATTATGATTACTATCAAAATTCTTTTAGAAGTAACGAGTTTTTCCTTAACAGTAACAAGTGTCTTCTAATAACACCAAGTTTTCCGTCAATGACAACAACTTTCTCATAGAAGTAACAATTTTTGTCAATGATAGCAATTTTTCCATTAGAAGTAGCAAGTTTTCTGTCAAAGATAACAAATTTTTCTTTGAAGTAACAATTTTTTTCATTTTTGATAACACTTTTCCTGTCAGAAATAGCAAATAGAAATTTCTTAACACTAACAAATTTTCTCTTCGAAATAACAACGTTTTTCCTTAATGCTAACAAACTTTTACTTGTAACAGCTTTTTTTCTTAGCAGTAAGAATTTTTTTCTAATAGCACCATGTTTTCCGTCAAAGACAACAAATTTTTCTTAGAAGTAACAATGTTTCGTCAGTTATAACAAGTTATCTATTAGAATTAACAAGTTTTTGTCAACGATACCAAATTTTTCTGAGAAGTAAAAATTTTTTCGTTATGATAACAACTTTTCTGTCAGAAGTATCAGGTTTTCCTTAACACTAACAAATTTTCTCTTCAAAGTAATGACTTTTTTCCTTAGTACTAACAAACTTTACCAAACACTATTAAATTTCTCTTAGAAATAACAATTTTTCGTCAGTGATAAAAAGTTTTCTGTTAGAACTGGCAAATTTTCCTGCAAAGATAAAAAATTTTTGGTAGAAGTTACAATTTTTCCGTTTATGATAACAAGTTTTCTGTCAGAAATAGCAAGTTATCCTTAACACTAACAAATTTTCTCATCGAAGTCAAAACTTTTTCCTTAATATTAACAAACTTTTACTTAGTTTTACATACTTTTACGAATTATAGTGTGGTAATGTGGCGTGAATTTATTGCGAAAACCCAAATGAATGTGTTTAAGATTAACTTTTAACAAGAAATGTCTGAAAAGTGTTTTGGGGGAGATGGAGTGATGACAGAGGGGTATCGTAGGGGTGCTATAGAGTAGTTATAGTGTGGTGCTGTGGTGTGAATTGCTTGCAAAAACCCGAATAAATGACTTGAGGTAAAACTTTTAACAAGAAATGTCTAAAAAGTGTTTTGATGGAGATGGGGCGATGAGATAGGTGTGTCACAGGGGCAGTAATAATGTGGCGTTGTGAGGTGAAATACTTAGAGTATCAAACACTAGTAAAGAAAAGGGGGCGCCTTCTCTGTTTTCAAAAATATGTTGCTTAATGGGATTCCTTAGCTTATTTTTGGAGCGAAAAAGGTTGAAAATGTCCTAGGGGGCGAGGACTGGTACCACATGGGTTAAGGGGGGGGGGGGGGGGGGGGGCGGGGGGGATAGGGCTGGGGTCAGTGTGAAAACAGTCTGGCAGCCCCATTCCGCTCTGGGCCATTAGTATACTTTTTAATGGTTTGGGTATCTACCCTTCTCGTAAGATGAGCTACTTATCTAACAACCTCTCCCATTAGGTGTCATTGCTTAAGATGTGCGCCGCCGTTATTGCGCAACGCCCGCTTGTTTGCCGTGCTCCGGGGGATTCCCCAATGGGATCCAGAAGTCTAGCTTGTAAGATACAATGACGTCATCCATATTAGACCTGGTCATGGAAATTCTGGGGATCTTCAGGAAAAACAATGTATCAAAAATTGGTGGGAATCTTGGCAATACAGAAGAAATGTTAGAACGCCTGGAATCCGGGTGCTCTGCCAGGGGTGGGAATCTTGCCAGCTGAGCGTTAGAAACAGGGATGCTGTGACGTTAGAGGGGGGGTATGTCCTAGAAATTCTATGATAATTTCCCTATTATTACTACTTTTTGAATTATCTCGAGCTAGACCATTTTTTAACCTTCTTTATCGCCTAGCCGAAATCCGGATTCTGCCCCCAGAATGAGTAGACACTGACAAAACTCCACCGCAGTGCGGGGGTTGGGTGGGAACAAGAATTTCTCGAAATAAAATTTCCCGCCTTTGCGCGTTTTGACATTTTTGCTGAAAGATGTCTCCTTGGTTGCATGAGGGCTGAGACAAAGGGAGGTTATACAAAAATCAGGGAATCTGTTAAACGTGGATTCAGTTTAACGGGTTCAGATGCACGGTTGTAAAATTGAGTCTCATTTTCATCTGCATCAGAATGGAGGGTTTAAACAGAGGCTTAGTTGAACGGGGGTTAAGTTAAATGGGTTATGTTGTACGAGAGTGGATACACTTGTGGGTATAAATGCAACATGCCTCCCTTTTGGATTTATTGAGACTCCAAGCTAAAAGTTACATGTTCTTAGAATTTCTGAAAATCTATAGGAATGATGAATCTCCTGTTTCAGAGGCGGGAGTGCCGTATGAGGTACGTTCGTTTCTAAAAGGTACTGCTAATCCTATAAAATAAAGTTATAACATAGAAATTTTTTAGCCAAAGTAGATTGTGTCTCTTCAGTACAGGTGTTTTCAACCGAATTGTGGTACAAAACTATCATTCTAGTCAAAGGAATCCCGAAAAGCTAAAAGTTAAAGGTTTTAGAACTACCATAAATCTATACGGACGTTTTATCTCCTGCTTCAGAGTTGGGAATGCCGTATGAGGGACGTTCGTTTCTAAAAAGTAAAGCTAATCCTAGAAAATAAACTGTTAACATAGACGCCTTTCATATTTGCATTAGGTAGTAATAATGTTACTGCAGCAGCATCAATGACTTACCTTGGTTTGCCAACTGGGTCTAATCTTAAAGCTACCCGGTCCTGTCTAATAAATGATCTCAAACAGAAAGTCCGAAAAGCGTATGGGATGATTTTGTCATGCAAACGCCTATATAACCGCCGCATTCTAGCACGGATCTTCAGTTCCTTTGCCACCCCTCATATCTTAGCTTTGTCACCTTTCTGGTCTTTGTTTACTTTTGATGATAAAAAAACAATCCGTACAGTGTTCTATAAGTTTGCAAAATTTCTGCTTAGCCTTCCCCCCTGGCGAAGAAATTGCCAGATTTCAGCACGTTACGGACTCGATGACCCCTTCGTCATGATCGCGACCAGGAGGGAAAAGTTCCTGAAATCTTTAGACCCAACGCATAGTATGTTTGAAGCTATAGTCAGTAATGTGTAATAGTTGTCTTTTTATGTAAATAGTTTCGCCATTGGTTTTTTTTTTAGTTATTGAAGTATTAATTTAAGTTGTTCGTTTGTTCGATGTGTTTTGTTGTTTTCTTTTCATTTTTTCTCTACTCCATTTTTACTTTTTTGTATTGCTAATGATTGGTAATAAAAATCATTCATTCATTCAGACATTTCTAAGCCAAAGAAGACTGTGTCTCTTCAGTACAGGGTTTTCAAGTGAATTTTGGTATAAAACAAGCATTCTAGCCAAAGGAATGCCAAAAAGCTAAAAATTAAATGTTTTAGAACTACCATAAGTTCATACAGATATTGAATCTCTTGTTTCAGGGGCGGGAATGCTGTATGAGGTACGTTCGTTTCTAAAAGGTACTGTTAATGCTATAGAATAAACTGTTAACATAGACATTTATCTTAGCCAAAGGATACAGTGTCTCTTCATTGTTCAAGCGAATTGTGGTATAAAACTAGCATTCTAGCCAAAGGAATGCCAAAAATCTAAAAATTAATCGTTTTAGAACTGCCATAAGTCTGTACAGATATTGAATATCGTCTTTCAGAGGCAGGAATGCTGTATGAGGCACGTTCATTTCTAAAAATAACTGCTAATCCTATAAAATAAACTGCTAACATAGACATTTATTTTAGCCAAAGGATACTGTGTCTCTTCAGTTTTCAAGCGAATTGTGGTATAAAACTAGAATTCTACTCCAAAAGGAGCGCCTTAGCTCCGCCTTCGAGTTCAACTGAGAGATAGACGCATGCAATAGCCTCGATTGACCAACGCATCACCAGTTGACGTTAGCTTTCGCTTTGATTCGGACCAAATTAAATAATGAGTGATAGTGAGATAATGATAGGATTGTCGGACAATTTAGTTGATGAAGATTATGATCGTGAGAGGCGTGGAGGGCACTATAAAGCTCATTCGCGTCGCAGAATATTCTCAAATGATAGTGATCAAACAAATGGCTCTTGGAGCTCAGAGTTTGAAACTCGTGGTCGATATTGCTCTCGGAGCCCTGAAATTAGTTCTAGGAACGAAAAATCTTGCTCCTGGAACCCCATAAAAATCCATGACACAAAGCAGAAGGCTTCTCCGGAAAAGCACAATGGTAAAAGATTAAAGGAAAATACGTCAAATGACGGTCTATTCAAAAAGATTCCTGAAGAACGTTCTGGTACCAAAGAGGGTCCCAAGATCCATAAGAAACTTGCTAAAGTTGCAAATAAAGCCTTCTTTGAGCCTTTGGAAATAGTGAAGCTAAAAGAGTTACTTGAGCGCCATCCTAGGCCTGCGAATACCGATACAACGGTTGCTACAAAGGTGAATAGTCAAATTTGGGCTACTCTCTCATCACAGGCTAAACAGAGGGATGCTAAGGCACTTCAAGTGCACCGGACAATTGTTCACTCAACATTTTGTGTTTTAGAGGCAGAAAATGTGATTCTTGAGCTTGAAAATGAGCATATCAAAGAAAAGGTTGTCAGAAACCTTACAGATGCAGTTCACATACTTGGTCTCACCAATTATGATATAAGTCTAAAAAGACGTTATGCGATGAAATTCGAATTTAGCCCAGATCCCACTGTAGCATCAGTTTTATGTGAAGCTGAAGTCAAAGTCACGGAGTTTCTTTTTGGCAAAGATGTTGCCAAAACAACGTCTACAGCTTAATTCGTGGCGGATTGGAAAAAATCTTTTGGAAGACCAAAAATCGTGCAAGGGGGGCCTACCGTTATCGCTGATGGCAGAACGAGGCCCCCCGTCCAAATTATCGCAGAAGGCAGGGCCAGGACCGTCAAGAGAGGTCCAAATTCCAGAATTTCCGGAAAAGGGATCGCAAATAGCTGGTATGTACTATTTAACATACCCCGCCCTTGATTTTTATGATTTTGTTGTTAATTTCAATAGGCAGTCACAACATTTGGCTGGTAACTTGAAAGCGAGGAGAATTAGTAAGTACATCTCAAAATGGCAGTCAATAACCAGTGATTTGAATATTTTGAATATTGCACCCTCAGGCTATAAGATTGAATTTGAGAAAACACCATTAAAACCTTTGAAAACAAAAAAAAAAACAGAAGTTTTACGTTTGAAGAAATACAGGCTATAAGAAAAGAAGTTGAAATTCTGTTTCATAGAGGTGTTATTGTTAAGGTACACGAGTTCATAAAAAGGAAATACGCTGTATTCTTCTGTTTTTACTGTCCCAAAGAAAAATGGGTCTACTCGGCTTATTCTCAATCTTAAAAAATTAAATATAAGCATTAAATATTACCATTTTAAAATGGAGAGTGTTCAGTCTGCAGTTCTTTTAATAACAAAAAACTGCTATATGGCTTCTATTGACCTATTTTATTTTTATTATTCATGCCCTGTTGAATTGTATGATCAAATATGGCTTTGTTTTGAAGTAGAATTTTGTTATGCGTTCACTGTAATGCCAAATGGCTTATCATATGCTCCAAGGGTTCTAAGGAAACTTATGAAACCTGTTATCTCCCTGCTTCGAAGAAAAGGGTATTTGTCAGTTGTGTATTTAGATAATTCTCTCCTTCTGGGAAGGTCATATTTAGAATGTCAAAATAATGTCTATGAAACAGCGAAATTACTGTCAGAGCTGGGGTTTGTGATTCACCCGGGAAAATCAGTTCTGATTCCAAGCCAACAAATAGAATTTATGGGTTTTTTGTTAGATTCGTGATCAATGCGTATTTTCCTGCCGGAAACAAAAAATTTAAAAAGTCATAGATTTGGTTTCAAAAATTCCTAGTCAAAAATTGACTAAGATTCAAGAATTGGCCAAAACTATAGGCATTCTTGTTTCAACATTTCCTTAATTCATAGAATTAGGGCCTTTATATTACCGGAAAGTGGAATCGTTGAAAACTCAAGCATTAAGGTACGCGAAGGGTGATTAAGGTACGCGAAGGCGGCAAGGATAACTTTAACATCCGATGTAAATTCGGAACTACAATGGTGGTTGGATACTGCCAATCATGCTTCTAAAGTAATTGAGCCTAGATCAATTGACAGATATTTGTGTAGTGATGCATCAAAAGTAGGTTGGGCACTCATGGATAAATATTCCATGAAAACGGCTACAGGTGAATGGTCCTCAGAAGAGAAGAGATTTGATATCGATGTCTTAGAATCGAAGGCCTTTTATCTGGGATTAAAATGTTTTTCACAGGATATTAAAGGCATACATGTTCGGCTGCGTTCTGACAATATAACCACAGTAGCTTATATAAATAAAATGGGAGGATCAAAATCTAGCTTTTGTAATTGTTTCGCAAATAAGGTCTGGCAGGTAGTATTGCAGGGCAAAGGGTGAATATCTGCAGAATATGTGCCTGGGGTTGCTAATATCGTGGAAAATTTAATAATGAAAAGGAATGGAAATTGGATTCTGAAACATTTATTATTTTGAACTTTTTGGTATGTCAGTCGATAGATATTGATTTGTTTGCGACTAGATTAAATTTTCGGTTTAAACCATTTGTTTCTTGGAAACCAGATCCAGAATGTTTTTTGGTAGATGCATTTGCAATGAATTGGAAGCCTTATTTCTTTTATGCATTTCCCCCATTCAGTTTACTTCTGAGGACCCTTCAGAAGGTGGAAACAGATCAGGTCACTGGTATTTGATCTTTCCAAATTGGACCACACAAGTATGGTATCCCTTATTATTAAAGCTTTTAATAGAAAGTCCAATATTTCTACCAAATGATACTTTTACTTTGTCTCTCCCACATAAACCGACCTCGTACCATCCATTGTCCAAGACATTACGCCTAGCGGCTTATGTCGTCTCCTGCAAGGGCTTCGCCACGAAGGATATTCACCCTCCACAGTTGATATAATCATGGATGGATGGCGGGATTTGACTAAGCGCCAGTATAGGGTTTACATTGAAAAATGGATCGACTTTTTGGAAGAAACACAATCCATGCCTTGGAGGCAACTCTACCGGAGACTTTGACCTTTCTTACGGAACTTTTTCACGCAGGTGTTGGATACAGTGCTATTAATACTGTGAGGAGTGCTTTATCGGCAATTTTACCAAGTTTACAGTTAGGCAGTAATCAAATCACCAAGAAGTTTATGAGATGTGTCTTTAATAGAAGACCTAGTCTACCCAAAATTTCAATTATTTGGGATGTGATATGTGTATTGGATCTCTTTAGACTGCCAGCTTGGGATATCGAAAATCTTCAATTAAAGACACTAACACAAAAATTAGCAGTTTTATTGACTTTATCAGCTTGTGAAAAAGTTCAGTTTTTGGCCAGTTTATCACTTAGTAATATGATACATAATGACGATGGAAGTTTTGATTTTCAAATCAATGTGTTGTTAAAAACAGCGAAACCGGGCAACCACAATTCAGTAGTTAAATTTTGGCCTTTTCAAGAGTCGTCCTTGTGTCCAGTGACGCACCTAGCTAGGTATAATAGAATGATATCCTATCTAAATAGAAACGACACACTTTTTCTTACATATCGTAAGCCTCATACTGCTGCGTCCAAGTCATCTATTTCTAGATGGATAAAAGAAGTTTTGTTTCTTGCATGTATAGATATCAGTGTTTATGGTGCTCATAGCACACGGTCTGCCTCAACGTCCCACCTTAAAGCAAGAGGAGTTAATGTAGATCAAACAGTGGCGCCAATTCACGAAAATGTGGGGGGGGGGCAAGTATTTTTTTCGATTTTTTTTTAATTAAGATGCAAAAAAAAGAACAACATTTAGCAAACATACCTGAAACAGGGGGTAGCGGCGAGGTCGCTGCTTGGCAAAATCGTCGACTAATCTATCTTTGAGACAAATGGAATGGTTCCATTCGTTATCATTTCTCAGCTTTTGGAGTGTCTCATATGTCCCAGAAATCAGTGCAAGTGCCTTATAAATCAACAAACTTCCGGATTGAAGTTGCTCTGATAAACAAATTACAATGACTAATTCTTTTTCCATTATGTGTAAAGTTGAAACAAAAGAGGCAGAGTTGATTTTGTCCAGTAGTCCTTTTGCTTCAAACGCTGCCTCGCCGTTGGAACTATCAGAAACTGCGGCAAGCACAGCAACAATACAATCAAATCTGGCCTTCACCTTCGAAATAGAGCGGACTGCGTAAAACCAGCGAGTCTGGACGGTCCTCTCTAGCTCCAAGACTTTTTGCCCGCTAATACGCTGGGATTCCACAAATAGCTCGTGACGAGTATTGCTGCATGATATAAATGTGCAAAGTCTTTGCACCACAGAGAAAAATTCAGAAATTTCGCTGATATTTTTTAGGCAGTCAGTCAAAACCAAGTTTAATCTGTGGGCGTGACAGTGTACATAAACTGCATGAAGCACCTTCTCCCTAAACTTTGCTTGAACTCCGTTAAATTCCCCACTCATAACGGATGCGTCATCATAACATTAGGCAATACTCAGCATCGAATCTACACCAAGCTTTTCTATAGTTTCACAAATCGAGGTGGATAAGCTCTCGGCGTCTAATTTGTGCATGTGATAGCAGCTGATTGGTCGCTCCACTACTTTTCCATTTGATATGTACCTGAGTAGGATCGCTAATTGTTCTTTTCTAGAAACGTCTTTTGTCTCGTCGACAAGAATAGCAAAGTAATTAGCTGATTTTACTTCTGAAATAATATCTTGGCGCAAGGCATTTCCTATCAGTGTAACCGCGTCATTTTGGTACTGATGACTGCAATAGTGACCATATCGACGCTGTAACTTGGCCTTCAGCTTTTTGTCGCCTTTAGACATTTCCTCCATCAATTCAACCAAATTACCCGGTTTGCAGATGTTTCTGATTCGTCATGACCCTTCAAAGCAAGACCCTGGCGGCCAAGAAAGCAAATAGCGCGAAAAATGTACTTCACATGATCTCTGTTTTCCTGAACCTCTTGAGATCTGGATTGAATTAAGACATTCGCTATAGATTTCGAAGCATCAGTACTCATTATCTTAAATTCCGTCCATGCTGACATACAATGCCTATGTCTTTCAGAACCATCATGTTGCTTTAATAGAGCAGAACTGTTTTTCCACTTGCAAAATCCTGACTCAATGAAAGCCCTTTTTCCAGCAGTTTTTCCAGCCCTTAGAGTCCCCATAGAAAAATGGCGGCAAGCAAAACAAAACACGGAATTCAAGTTTTTTGAGTATTCAATCCATTCATAAGTCTTATAGTAATGTGCACTGAATTTCCTTGCGTTAGAAGTGGAAGCCGGATATCTCTCAAGAATAGGTTGAGCTGGTTTGTCGTGACTCGTCCTAGAAATATCTGAGAGAGTTTCTTGACTGCTACTGGAACCCGCAAGGGGTTCAGCGATGCAGACCGATCTTTCATGTTGATCTGAGCCATTTATTGTTCCGCTTGTTTCCGAAATTCTGTTACAGGTGGGGGGATTTATCTCAACTAACCCGAGACTTTGGGCGCTGACACTATTGCCAGTTTCTTGCACTAAAGTTTCTTTATTTTTGTTCCGCATTTTCACCAAAAAAAAAAATCCAAAGTTTGTTGTCGCTTTTTACTCATAGTTTGATTACGATGTAAACCTTGCTTTCTGCTGATAAAGTGTTTACTTTGATAAGCGTAGCCGAATCATTCAGAGTTATGGGTTCTCGTGGAGGAGGCAGAAGAGTCTCTTTCACTATAAACTATGTGTTTTATTGTACTAAGTTTATGTACAGTAGTTTAAGATAGATGCAGTTAAACGAATAGTAGACAAGGACTTCACTCAGACACGGCAAGAGAAGAACTCAAGAAATACGTAGAAACTCACTTAGAAAATCACTCCCATACTCCACGGTGAAACCACCCCGCTTAGAAACCCCATAAACCAATCACTTACATTTCCTGTTCACGACAGTCCCATACACTCCACTGGGACTAGTCATTCCATAAACTATTCAACAACGTCAAGAATCTGCTGACCAAAACCCCCTTGAAACCCTAGAACACATTTCCTTTCCCAGCTACTAAAAAAGGGAATATACAAAACTCATAGTTTACAACGAATTCTTCACAAGAACAACAACGAAACGGGTGCTGACCACATGAAGCTTAGTTTTGAATGAACCCTACTCAGAAATAAAATAGTGTAGACACGGTCACTCTTAGAAATTTCAAAACAAGATTATATAATTAGGGCACCAGTTTGTTGGTCGTATTTATTGGACTAGTTGCTGGTTTAATATAGCACATAGCTAAAATAGAAAATAGCTGTGAAATATAAATAAGAAAGTAATTTTCAAAGTCTAGGGGGGGGCGTGGCCCCCCCCTCCCCCCCCCCCCCTAATTGGCACCCCTGAGATCAAATCGTAATACATGTAGGTTGGACAAATGCCAAAACGTTTGCAAGGTTCTATAATAAACCAATTGAAAGCGGTCAATAGTTATCTGTCTTTTGAATTTACTCACAGTAATTTGCTATATTTGAAATATCTTACTATAAATGAATTTTTGTACAAAAGCCTCTTTTAATGAATAGGGCTATTATTGATCATTAGTGCTGGTATAGCTCATGCTGAAGTTTAAAATCTCAGTTGAACTCGAAGGCGGAGCTAAGGCACTCCTTTTGGAGTAGAATTGATAAATTAAGCAAAAACTTACCAAGTTTGAAGTTTGGTTGTAATTCTACTCCGAAGCTGGAGCGCCAGCGTAGCTGAGAGTTCAACTGCCCATTCAATTTCCCTTCCCGTTGAACTCTCAGCGTTTCCTCATGAGCTTAACCACTGCATATTATAATGACTTTAAAATACTGGTGTTGCGTTGGTCAATCGAGGCGATTGCATGTGTCTACCTCTCAGTTGAACTCTCAGCTACGCTGGCGCTCCTTCTTTGGAGTAGAATTACAACCAAACTTCAAACTTGGTAAGTTTTTGTTTAATTTAAAAATTATAGCCAAAGGAATGCCGAAAATTTGAAAGTTTTAGAACTACCATAAGTCTTTGTCTCTTCAGTTTTCAAGCAAATTGTGGTATAAAACTAGCATTCTTGCCAAAGGAATGCCGAAAAGCTAAAAGTTAGATGTTTTAGAACTACCATTAGTCTCTACAGATATTGAATCTCCTTTTTCAGAGGCGGAAATGCTGTATGAGGTACGTTCGTTTCTAAAAGGTACTGCTAATGCTATAAAATAAACCGTTAACATAGAAATTTATTTTAGCCAAAGGATACTTGTCTCTATAAAATAAAATGTTAACACAGACATTTCTTAGCCAAAGAGGACTGCGTCTCTTCAGTTTTCAAGCGAATTGTGGTATAAAACTAGCATTCTATCCAAATGAATGACGAAAAGCTAAAAGTTAAATGTTTTAGAACTACCATAAGTCTATACGGATATTGAATGTCATGTTTTAGAGGCGGGAATGCTGTATGATGTATGTTCATTTCTAAAAGGTACTGTTAATGCTATAAAATAAACTGTTAACATAGACATTTATTTTAGCCAAAGGATACTTTGTCTCTTCAGTACAGGGGTTTTCAAGCGAATTGTGGAACAAAACTAGCATTCTAGCCAAAGGAATGCCGAAAAGCTAAAAGTTAAATGTTTCGGAACTACGGTAAATCTATATATTTCAAATTTTTCAAAATTCGAATTAATTTATTTAGCATAAAAAAATACAAACAAATTTACAGCGGCCATCTACAAAAACCCGAAGGTTTATTTACGATGGCTGCAAATCAATTATTATAAAGCTCTACATCCACATAAAAACTATCTCTTTACGGGGAAAAATCAGCACTTGAACTAAATTAACATAAAGAACATCTCCTACTCTAAAAGGATTACACTCTAGAAATCGCATGTGAGAAATATCCCTTAAAACATCCACTCAAAAAAAAAAAAAGCAACAACAGAGGTAAAAAAAAAAAAATAAAAAAAAAAAAATGAGATACATCCAACTAAATCAACTATGACAAAATCAATAAGTATCAGCTAGGCTATAGAGCCGACTCCGTGCGCTTTGGCTGGGTAATTTCGTGAAAATGCGACCATTGTCTGTCCAAACAATTTTCATACCAAACATTAATCAAATCCAAAATTCTAATCATTCAGATTATAACCCAAAAGGTAACACTTCAATCTACTCTTGAGCTGGCTTACATTATCAACTTGTCTAATAGCATCCGAGAGGGAATTCCACACCCCCGGTCCTGCAAAACGAGGCAGAAACGCAGCACGTTGAGTATTTCGGAGCTCCGATGCAAGGTCATTCGCATTTCTAGTCTCATAACAGTGATAAGATGAGTTAGCTTTAAAAATTTTCCCAAAATACCTCCGGTGAACACTTATTCAAACATTGATAAATAAAAATTGCTAACTGGTAATTCCGTAACTGATAAATATTTAAAATTTTCAAACTTGTAAAGCAATTCAACGTGCTATTTTCAAACTGAATATAATTACCTAAAATACGAACTATTTTATTCTGTAAAATTTGGACCCTTCTAAAACTTGAAATAAAACTACTAGTCCATAGCATGCAACCATACGATAAATAAGGGCTAACAACGGAATGATAAAGTAAAAGTAAAACATTTGACGGTAGTTGATTTTTCAGTCTTCTTATCACACCCAACCCTCTTGAAATCTTAACTGCCACAAGATCACAATGTGATTTCCAACTTAAATTAAAATCAAGACTAAAGCCCAAATATTTAACACTATTTACATGCTTTAAAAATTTACCGTTAAAAACAATTTTATTATCTAAAACACATGAAACTCCATTTCTACAAAATGTCACGAAATTTGTTTTTGAAATATTCACTACCAAATAACTTGAATTTGTAAAACTTATCATTCAGCGAGGGCCTTATTTGTCTTCTCAATTAACTGGTTCAGACAAGTAGCTGTAATCGTAAACACCGTGTCATCAGCAAAAGACGTTATAAGTGCATCTGATATATAAAAACGCATGGTATCAACGTAAATTAGATAAAGAAGTGGGCCAAGCACTGAACCCTGAGGCACACCAGAATTAACGATAAAAGTTTTTGAAATAGAATTTTTAATAGAGACTCGAATAATACGCTGGTTAAGATAAGATTGAAACCATTTCAGAATAACCCCTTGGATCCCTAAATGCCATTTGAGGTGCCTCTGTTTATGAAATGTATCATTGATTTGAAACTGGGAGAATAAAGCCCTTTCCAGCCTTTATTTTTGTCGGGTTCTTTTTTTTTTTTTTTAACTGCCTTTTTCTATTTTTTAATATTGTTTGTTAATTTGTTTGAAATAATAAAACCTTTTATTTACAATGTCTGTGTTTTTACGATGTGTTGTTTAGCACAAGTAAGGTATGCATTTCCCTTTATTAATATCTTGAGAGCAAATTGCTCCGGGAGCGTGTCAAATTTTGAGAGTAACACGTCATTCTAGTTTTTGCCAAAAATGTTAAATCTTAGGTGTCACGCATTAGGTTAGTTTTAGAATATTGAGAGTAGGACAAAATACTGGGAATAGCAGTTTAGTCCTCTCGGTTAGAGCGCGTTTCCTATGGAAGAAAATTGACCTTTCGAGTCCTGGCAGGATCAAGAACTATCATCAAGAACTACCCTCAGTAAAAAACGATGTGGGTACAATGGGTTTTTTTTCCCTCAATACCCGGGCAATTGATATCGAAGGAGTTGTCGTAGAAACTTCGAAAACGGCTCATTCGATTGGAAATTGGAGTGTCTAGTGTCCTTTTTAATAGTCAAAAGTTATTGGAAGGCAACTAGCCACCCCCCCCACTCCCATCATTCCCCCAAACACACCCAATCAAAATTTTGAGATAGCCATTTTGTTCAGCGTAGTTGATTTCCAAATAGAAAATATGTTTCTGAGGAGGACAAACCCCCACAACCCTCGGTGCGAGGGTTTTAACTTATGCCCTGAGGGCATATAAGAACGATGTTGGCACAATGTATCATTTATTTTTTTTTCCTTTAGAGCAGGGCACTTCATATGGAAGGGGTCGTCGTAGAAACTTCAAAAGAGGCTCATTTTTCCTCAATACCCGGGCACTTCGTATCGAAAGAGTTGTCGTAGAAACTTCGAAAAGGGCTCATTCGATTGGAAATTGGAGTGGCTAGTTCCCTTTTTAATAGTCGAAAGTGATTGGATGGCAACTAGCCCCCCCCACGCCCATCATTCCCCCAAACACATCCAATCAAAATTTCGATATAGCCATTTTGTTCAGCGTAGTTGATTTCCAGATAGAAAATATGTTTTTGACGAGGACACACCCTCACAATCCTCGGGGCAAGAATTTTAAGTTTTGCCCTGGGGGTATATAAGGTTTTTATAGAAGATGTTGTCGCAGAAACTTCAAAACAGGCTCATTCGATGGAAATTCAAAGGGCTAGTCCCCTTTTTAATAGTCGAAAGTGATTGGATGGCAACTAGCCCCCCCCCA
>JAQQPU010005275.1:8172-20028 GCA_029168905.1 Artemia sp. Kazakhstan ARC1039 | reverse complement strand
TATTTCCTGGGGGCATATAAAGTTTTTATTGAAAAGTTTGTCGTAGAAACTTGAAAAAGGGCTCATTTGATTTGAAATTCAAATTGTTAGTACCCCTTTTAAATATCGAAAGTGATTTGAGGGCAACTAACCCCCCTCTCACGCCCACCATTATCCCACACACATCCAATCAAAATTTTTAGATAGCCATTTTATTCAACGTTGTTGAAAGCTCTGGAAATTAGGTCTTTTAGGATGATAACCCCCACAGCCCTCAGGGCAAGGGTTGCAAATTATACCCTGGGGGCATATAAAGTTTGTATTGAAAGCGTTGTCGTAGAAACTTCAAAAGGGCTCATTCAATTGGGAATTGAAAGGGCTAGTGCCCTTTTTATAGTTGAAAGTAATTGGATAGCGACTAACACCCCTCTCACGCCCACCATTTTCCAAAACACATCCAATCAAAATTTTGAGATGTCCATTTTGCTCATCGTAGTTGAACGTTCGGGATATTAGATCTTTTAGGATGATAACCCCCTCAGAGCCCTCAATACAAGGGTTGTAAGCTATGCCCTGGGGGCATAAAAGGTATATATAGAAAGCAGATGTATAAATCATAAGCAACGCAATCGTGCTGCCTAAGTAAAGAACAGGGACACTCGACAATGATACAAGAAACGAGAATTAAGTAAAGAGAAGGACACTTCCCCAGAAACATTCAAAGCAAGGGTTTTAAGTTATGCCCTGGGGACATATAAGAACGATGTTGGCACAATGTATTATTTAATAATTGTTTCCTTTAGAGCAGGCCACTTCGTATCGAAAAAGTTGTCGTAGAAACTTTGAAAAGGGCTCATTCAATTAGAAATTGGAGTGGCTTGTGCCCTTATTAATAGTCGAAAGTAATTGGAAGGCGACTAATACCCCTTCCACGCCCACCATTTCCCGAAACTAATCTAATCAAAATTTTGAGATAGCCATTTTGTTCAGCGTAGTTGATTTCCACATAGAAATTATGTTTTTGAGGAGGACAGTCCCCCACAGCCCTTAGGGCAAGGGTTGTAAGCTATGCCCTGGGGGCATATAATGTTTTTTTTTATAGAAGGCGTTGTCGTAGAAACTTCAAAAAAATTCTCATTCGATTAGAAATTCAAAGGGCTAGTGCCCTTTTTAGTAGTCGAAAGTGATTAGAGGACAACTAACCCGCCTCTCACAACCGCCTTTTCCCCAAACACATCTAATCAAAACTTTGAGATAGCCTTTTTATTCGATGTAGTTTTAAGTTCTGGAAATTAGGTCTTTGAGGATGACAACCCCCCCCCCACAAACCCCAGGGCAATGTTTGTAAGTTATGCGCTGGGGGCATATAAGGTTTTTATTGAAATCTTTGTCGTAGAAACTTGAAAAAGGGCTCATTCAATTGGAAATTCAAAGGGCTAGTGTCCTTTTTAATAGTCGAAAGTGATTTGAGGGCAACTAACCCCCTTCTAAAAGGCTTGGAAGGCTTGACATTTTTTTTTAGTAAAGATCGATGTGGGTATAATGTATGATTTTTTGTTGTTGTTGTTGTTTAGACCAGGGCACTTCGTATCGAAGGAGTTGTCGTGGGAACTTCGAAAAGGGCTCATTTGATTGAAAATAGAAACGGCTGATGCCCTTTTTAATAGTCGAAAGTGATTGGAGGGCAAATAATCCACCTTCCACTCCCACCCTCCCACGCCCACCCTCCCATTTGCCCATTATGTTTAAAAACTAAATGTTGCCTTAAGATAAAATCAAAATGCACTGTGATAATGTCAATTCCCAATAAGGCATCTCAGCAGTATCACAAGAACGACTGAGGGTATTATATTCAAACTTCCTGGGCTACTTCTGCTCTTATAATTGAACCAAATCAAAATAGCGTAAATGTATCCAAGCTATCAAAGAAAGTAAACAGATTTTTTTGCGAATGGTATCAAGTTTTCCGTTTCAGGTCAACTAGAGGAGGTATGAAACTAAATCAAACAGTACTATTTGTGTCCAGATTTTTAAAAGGGTGTATGTTGTTAAAAATTGCTGAAACTTTTTCTCCAGCATACAAATAGCAGGCCAAACTATAAAGTCTTAAGAAACGAAAAGATTTAAAGTATTATTTTCTGATTCCCTGAAAAGACTATGTAAATATAAAACGAACAGAAATTAACTAAAAAACAATTTTTCCACAAAACTAATTTTTCAAAGAAAAGTAAACAACTCAATTAAACAAAAAATTTGCAAAAATAAAATCAAATAATCTACCAAGCTTGAAATTACCACGAATCAGCATTGATAAATAAACGAAACCCAAAACGAACAGAAATTACAATAAATAAAAGAGACAAACTCAAAAGGATCAGAAATTAACATAAGTTGGGAGCAAAACCCCTATGCCTTCCCAAGGCCAGAGCAAAATTTGCACTTTACTGAAAAAATACAAATGAATGTGTATTGTCAGTTTAATATACATATAGTGATATTTAGTAATCAAAATGTTAATATTATTTGATTTATTAAAGTTTTAAAAGTAAAAACAATTATATTTTTTCATTAAAGTGCAAATTTTTTTCTGGCCTTGGGAAGGCATAGGGGTTTTGTATGAATAAAATCGTGTCAAGCATAATACACCTGACCGTTTGAAACGAGGTAAGTCGTGTAACCTCAATCGAGTCCAGAGGGGTGTGTCATGGAGTCTTGCCAAGTGTGTTCCCTTTAATAGAACTGGTGATTGCGTTGTGCAAGTGCGAGGGGTTAAGAGCTCCATTTGTTAATTGAACTTGTGTATGATCCTGACCACATTCCAGGTAATTGAAAAACCTGGAAACTTCACCTAGAAATAGGGCATGCGCTAAGAATATTGCCAGCCGTCCGCTAGAAACAGGGATGCCGTGACGTCAGAGGGCTCCGGTAAAAATCCAATGCTATTTTCTATATGGCTGCCGTGGCGTCAGATGGCATGTCCTAGAATTCCAATACTAGTTTCACTATGGCTGCCGTGCCATCAGAGGGCATATCATAGAAACTGGGGAGGGCATGTCATAGAATAAATTATGCCGATACTAATTAGGCTGAACAAAATGGTTGTTTAAAAATTTTGATTGGAAGTGTTTGGGAAATTATGGGCTACAGAGGAGGGTTGCATGTCCTCTAATAACTTTTGATTCTCAATAAGGTTACTAGAACTTTTAATTTTCAATAGAATTAGCTCCTTTAAAAGTTTCAATGATATTACTAGCTATGAGAGAGCAACGCTGCCTATGGTACTGCTTATATGCTCTTTTGGAAACGTGCATGCATATAATCTTTTCGTTTAATTAGAACTCCCCCTGAACATTCCCGAAGAGTTTCAATTTATTGCCCTTAGTTAGAGTAACGGTAGAGGTAGTAAAAAGATTGCATATACTATCTTCCTGTTAGTCCAAAATCCGCCAAAACTTACCTTGAAAGGTCTAACTTAATCATCTAACTCTTGAGGTACTGCCTTGTCACCGTTTTGACAATATACATGATCATAGTTCGTTTCAATTTAGTTCAATTAATTTAGTGCAGCAGTAGTAGCATTATGAAATAGCAACTTTGGTTTACCTAAAAATCCCCTTCAACATACGATAAAAGTTTAACCTTATCACCAGCAATCGCTACTGAAACATTACTGATATGACCTACTGACAACTTATGTGGAAATAATGCATTTTGGTCTAGTTTAATATAGCTACAATACTGTCCAAAATGTTTACCTTAATATTCTTCTTTAGCATTGGTAGCAGTAGTAGTAGCACCGGTAGTATTAACAGTTGTAGTAGTAGTAGTACCTGTGAAAATAATAGTTGCGATAGCAGTAGTAGCAGTAGTAAAATTAATAGTAGTAGCCTTAGCTTTAGTAGCAATGAAAGGAGTAGCAGTAGTAATAATAGAAGTAGCAGTAGCAGTATCAGTAGTATGAATAGTAGCATTATCGTAAAAATATTGTCTTTTGATTAGTTCAACATTCCCCACAACAAACCGAAATACTTTCAATTTCACACTCAAAACTATTCCATAGATACTGCTGATATGTCCTTTTGACAACTTTCATACGGATGGTGTGTTATGATTTAGTTCACCCCCCCCCCAATTAATTGCTTGACAGTTTCACCTTCATACCCTTAGGAATAGTTGTAATAGTAGTCACAGTAGTAGTACGAGCACTAATAGTACTAGTATAACTTGCGGTGGTATTAACAGCAATAGCACTAGTACTAGTAGCAGTAGTAGCATTAGCATATTGCCTTTTGTTCAGTTGAACATTCACCTCATCAAGTCCTGGAAGTGTCAACTCAATATAATTAACCATTGCAATGACATTGGCGATGCGTCTTTTGATAACATGTATATTTATATATTTCTTAAAATTTTTATCTTAGTGTTCTTAGGATTTCAATTAGTTGCAATAGACATAGTGGTTGGAGTAATAGTATACAATCTAAATGCACAAAGTTACTCTTGATCAAACAGTTTGTGGTAACGAACTGTAAGTAAGGAGCGAACCGGCTCAATGGTAACCGAAACTCTAAAAATCGGAATTTTGATACCAATAGATACATCAAAAGAATCAGATTTTATTTCTGATTTAAAATACATAAGTTTCATCAAGTTTAATCATACCCATCAAAAGTTAAGCGCCTGAGAAAATTTGGCTGATAATCGAAAAAAGGGAGAAATACCCCCTAAAAGTTATAGAACCTTAATGAAAATCACACCATCATATTCAACGTATCAGAGAACCCTACTATAGAGGTTTCAAGCTCCTATCTATAAAAATGTGGAATTTTCCATTTTTTGCCAGAAGAAAGATCATGGATGCGTGTTTATTTGTTTTTTTCTTTTCCCCAGGGGTAATCGTATTGACCCAGTGGTCCTAGAATATCGTAGGAGGGCTCATTGGAACGGAAATTAAACGTTCTAGTGCCCTTTATAAGTGACCAAAAAAATGGAGGGCAACTAGGCCCCCTCCAACGCTCATTTTTTTCTCAAAGTCACCCAATTAAAATATTGAGATAGCCATTTTGTTCAGCATAGCCAAAAATTTAATAAATATGTCTTTTAGGATGACTTAATCCCCCACAGTTCCCAGGAGAAGGGCTGCAAGTTATGAACTTTGCCCATTGCTTACATATTGTATTGGTTATTGGGAAGTATACAGACATTTTTAGCAAGGATTTTTTTCAGGTGGGGGGGGGCTGGAGGAGGGGGTTACTTGGGAGAATCTTTCCATGGAGGATGTTTCTTTGGGATAAGGGACATTTCTATGAAGGCTCCATGACTTCTATCAATTTTCAAGCATTATTTAAAAAACGATCAGAAATTAAATTTTAAAAAAACAAGTTTTTCAACTGAAAGTAAGAAGCAACATTAGAACTTAAAACAAACAGAAGTTATTACGTATATGAGGGGGTTCTTCCCCAAGTCAATACCTCGGTCTTTACGCTACAGTTTTTTTTAGTGCTTTCAAAAGAGCTATCTATTCTAATTAAACGGCCTTTTTGATTCAGGGGTTTGTGATTTAAAATTTTATAACTTTTAAAGTAAAGAGCGTGGTATTGACTAAGGGAAGAACCCCCTCATATACAGTATAACATATACGTAATAAAAAAAACAATAAAAAAAACACAAGCGATACGGCTCAATAGTAATCGAAACTTTTAAAAACGGAATTTTGATGTCAATAAATGTATCCAAAGAATGGGCTTATAATGCTGATTCTAAATATATAAATTTTATTAAGTTTAGTATTACTCGTCAAAGGTTGAGAGCCTGAAAAAATTTACCTGATTTTTTATAGAGGGGGGAAACATCCCCTACAAGTGAAAGAATTTTAGTGAAAATCACACCGTCAGATTCAGCGTATCAGAAAACCCTATTACATAGGTTTCAAGCTCATATCTGCAAAAATCTGCAACTTTTTATTTTTTGCCAGAAGAAAAATATACGAATATAGAAGTTCGTTACGTAAGTTAATTTGTAAATTACGTCAGAACCAAATTTAGAGTCAGCCATTTAGCAAAAGAAAACTAAAATTTTTATGCAAATTTTGTTTACTTATTCACTGACGGTGAGCCAAAATAAAAGCTGCATTAACTAAAAAACGATCAGAAATTAAATAAAAAACAAGTGTTTTAAACTGAAAGTAAGGAACGACATTAAAACTTAAAACGAACAGAAATTATTCCGTATGTGAAAGGGGCTGTCCCCTCCTCAACGCCTCACTCTTTACGCTAAAGTTTGACTTTCCCACAATTATATTTTTTTAAACAATAAAAAACTTTAGCGTAAAGAACGAGGCGTTGAGTAGGGGACATCCCCTTTCATATACGGAATAATTTCTGTTCGTTTTAAGTTTTAATGTCCTTCCTTACTTTCAGTTTAAAAAACCTGTTTTTTTATTTAATTTAGTTCAAATTTGACCTCAAGGTTCTCTCAAGTTTTACCTTCATATACTTAGCCTTGATAGTACTAGTATCACGATAGCCGTGGTACTTGCTGGCTTTTGGTCAGTTGAACAACTCCCCTTTGATGTCCCGGATGTTTCACGTTGATACGGTAAGCCGTTCCAAAAATTTTACTGATTCGAACTTTTAACCCTATTGACGCTCTTTCCATCTTAATATTTTAAGCTTTACTAGTTGTTGGAATTAAAATAGGGGCTGGTGTAGGTTATATGCAGCATTAGTAATAGTACTAGTATTAGTCAAAGTAGCAGGGGTAGTAGTGTTAGTAGTGACATGTACATATTACCTTTTTGCCAATTGATCTTCCCTTTAAGTATTTTCTGGAAGTCCCTATTTAATACTCAAATCGATTCTGGAGATGCACCCTTTTGATTTATGCACATTGTGTGTTTTGATTTAGTTCAAATTCCTCCTCAATATTCCGTCAAATTTTCAACTTCATACGCGTAGCCTTAATTGTAAAATTATCACAGTAGTAGTGGTAGTAGTAAGAACAGTAGTAGCAGTGTATTATTATTAGCAGTAGTAGTATCAGTATTAGCAGCAGTATTAATAGCAGGTAAGAGTAAATACATGTTGCCTTTTGGTCAGTTGAATATCCCACTCGTGATACCCCAGAGGTTTCCTCTTGATACGATAAGTTGTTTCAAAAACACTGCTGAAAAGCCCGTATCAGTAATCTGTATGCACATAGTTTATTTTGATAAGTTTTACTTTCTCCTTAGCATTTCCTCAGATGATTATTTCAATATCCTCAGTCTAGGTGGTAATCGCTACAAAAGAAGTGAATTTAGTAATAGGAGTGGTAGTAGTAGAAGTAGCAGTGGTAACAGTAGAAGCACTGGTAGTTGTAATAGTAGTAGCGTGCAAATATTGCCTTTTTGGGCAATTGATCAACTCCCTTAATTTTTCAATTACCTAAGCCACGGAACTCATAACTTATTGTTTCTGTACATGAAGTATTGCCCAGGTAAGAGAGACTTTTGCAACGGGTGAAGCGTCCGGTACTTTTCGCATAATATAATTGGACGGTGCGAGTTTTAGTTTTATATCAATCTTTACATTAGGAGGCAGCCATTAAGGTATATTAAATATATCATGATTTAGTTTTCCCACTAAATTTAAATCTTTAGCTGTCGCCTCTCTAAGAATATTGGTAGTATCAGTATTTGTTTTATATTCATATCCATTGTACTATAAGCAGTTGAGATGTATGGCCATTGGATATGAATATAAAACAAATTCTGATACTACCAATATTCTTAGAGAGTCGACAACTAAAGATTTACATTTAGTGGGAAAACAGAATCATGAGACATTTAATATACCTCAATGGCTGCCTCCTAATGTAAAGATTGATATAAAACTACAACTCGCACCGTCCAATTATATTATGCAAAAACTATAGGACGCTGCACCCAATGTAATAGTCTCTCTTAACTCGACAATACTTCATGTACGGACAACAAGTTATGAGTTCCGTGGCTTTGGCAATTGAAAAATTAGGAGCAAGTGATAACAATATCAAATTGCTTGTGCCTCATACAATACCAAATCGACGCCATATTGCTACAGGTACGCGTACCTATACCAACTCGTCATTTATCAATGATGAAATTCCTTCAAAATTGGCATTGGCTTTTGTAAAAAGCGATAGCGCTGTTGGATTATGGACAGATTCCCAGCATAAATTTGAACTGTTTGGAATTTTATCTCTTGTATGTAAAATAAATGGAATTCCGCTCTACAATTTTTCCTTTGATAAATCCTACAGGACCCTCTATGAATTGACAATGCAATCCCTAGATCGAGATTCACAATTATTCGAAAATGGTATAAGTGAAGAAATGTTTGCGAAAACACATGGAATCATTGTATTGGATTTGTCAGGTACTCAAGATATGATTATTGTCCGGACGGGAAATGTGCGGTTAGAGTGTATGTTTAGAGTGTACGGAAGAATGTATGAAAATTTGTTTATTAAAAAAAAAATTGTAGAAAACACTGTGTCCTTTAAATTTCTTCTTCTATGTATAGGTAATCATCAGAAACGATAAGTGGTAACAGCTCGTCAGGATTCAACTTGTATTCGTCTTGACGTGCGAAGTCGGGCTCACATTTTCTACAATATAGTCTAACTTCACTGTTATCAAATCTCTTTGTAAAGTCAATAATACTACTCTGATTCATATTATAAAATTCACATGTTTCAATTTGTTTATTTGAAGCAATGTCACATACCAAATTCTCATATGAAGAATCACTTTCTGTAGCAGCCAAACAAAAGTCTGTAGATTTATAATCATAATAGCCAGTATCTTCACAGCGATCTTGTAAAAACCAGACTCTTTTATTATTCCAGCAATTGAAGCGTAGACCAGGTTCTTCTTCCCAAAACAATTTAAAGCCTCGACGATACCAGTCTCTTAAAAATAAACTGAACTCATGTTTAGGTTTTTTCGCGATCATGTCAGGGTTAGTATTTTTCCCATTGATAGCAATTATCATAGTGACAATTGGAGCATAAGAATCCTCTATTATGAGAGTCACAAATCTCTTCAAGACAAGAATTACAGTCTTTAATTTGCACTGCATATTCTCTGTGCAATTTACATGGATTGCATAATTTACACTTTTCTTTATAGTCATCAACAATACTACAATTCTCACAGGACGACCAGCTGTCCATAGTATACAAGCATAATGACTTACACCCCCTTGCGTGTCAGTCTTTGTTTAGTGACTTTATTCATTTTCGTAATGGCTCCTTCATCTAACCAGTTTAAGGAAGGTAACATAGCTTTAGCACGATTTGCGGGGTATCCTCTTTGGCCAGTCAGGATTATTGAGACGGTGAAGACTGCAACGGGTTCAACGAATTATCGGTTATTCTTTTATGGGTCGCATGATCATCAACTCATCATAGATGACCAGCTCGTAGATTACGAGAGTAACAAAGAGGAGGTATCCAAGAGAATAACGAAAGGAGTAAAAAAAAGCGTTCGAAGAACTTCGTTCTTTTCCTGAAATTTATCTTGATGTATTGAAAAAGGCTAAAAATCAAAGTGGCAAAATTAAGGACGGATCTGCCAGCAGCGCTTCTGCTGATGTGATTGGACTTCGAGCTCAATTGGTAGCGTCTGAGCAGGCAATCGCTCAAATGAAAGAAAACATTAGGAAGGATACTCAGCGCAAGGTACAGGAAAAATAAAATGAACGAGGGGTTGATAACTTTCCGACGGAAATTATTGTCTCTGATATCTGTGATGCAATCACTGTGGAATACACCCCCAAATTTTTGCTTTTGAAAAAATCCCTCAAAGGAATCAAGCATCAGATTGATTTACTTGAAGAAAAGTTCATAGTTTAGAAAATAAACTGGACGATTTCGAACAAAAAGGGAAACTGGACTCGCTTCTATTTCATGGTGTCAAGCAGCCCGCTACGGTCGACATAAACAGTACCATGCGGAGTGTGATCCGCAAAAAAATGGGCCTTGTGAATATTGCCGATTCCGATATTATTAGTGTAAGTAGACTGAGCCTGAATAACAACCCTGCAAGTAGACCTGACAGAGTAGCGCCAGTTATAGTGAAGCTCCGTAACAAAGAGATTGCAAAGTCTATCTTTAAAGCTAAGCCTAAACTTGCAAAAAGTGGGATCTTTTTGAGTGAAAACCTTACGCGCAAGAAGCGAGATATTTTAAATGCGGCTAGAGATAAATTTGGGAACACATGTGTATGGTTCGACCAAGGTCGAATTTTCGTTCGTGAAACTAGCAATTCTTCACCCCGGAGGCTCTGGTCGCTAGAAGAAATCTTCCGATGCGTGTGTCCTTTTTTGCATATATTATTATTTAACATATCTTCATAAGTTTATTCCTGCTTGTAGTAACTTTAGTTACGTATCATTGGTTTTTCATTTATTTTTGCAGTTTAGCATTAGTTTCCCATTCATAAGTTTTGTCCTCCGTCAACCAGGGACATATAATCATTTGTTGTCAGTGAAGTTAAATAATGTTAATCGCTTCGTGTATTAACCCTTCGCATTTGAAGTCGCTTGAAAATAATCCATTTCGTATTGATGACGTATTGTTATCTCGCGTGGCAAATGATCCAGCTGAAGTTAATGTTAGGCCGATGAGGCATAGTAGATATGTTGATATTATGAATAGTATGTAATTAATGTGATATGTTGATATTATGTAATTAATGTGACAAATATGGATTTATGTATTGGTCAGTGGAACTGTCATATTACGTCAAATTTTTCTGAAGTGTCGAACCTTCTTACTTCATGTTGTGGTAAAATTGATATGTTGGGTATATGCGAATCTTATCTTACACAGGATAGCTTTCTCCCATCATATACTTTTCCAGGGTCCCAGCTGGTTTCAAAATCAAGAAATTTTATGATGCGGGGTGGACTTGCATTTATAATTAAGGATCAAATAAGATACATAGTAAAGAAGGATTTAAATTGTTGGATTGAAGGTAAGATCGAAACTTTTTCTATTGAGATTGAAGTTTCGGAGAAGAAAAAGCTGTTAGTTTGTTTAGTATACCGGCCACCTAGTGCTAATCCGGAGGATTTTCTTTGCGATTTTGATAAGTTTATTTCTGATAGAGCGGCGACGAAATTGGATAGGGTTTTTATTGGTGATTTTAATTTTAATCTTCTTAATTTAAGTAGTTCTAACCTTGATTTTTTTAATCTTATGTTGTCGCACAATTTTTTTCCGGTAGCAGAAATTCCGACACGGATTACTAGTCAGTCGGCTACCCTTATTGATAATATTTATTTATCGGCGAATCTTATACCGAAAAGTTATTGCGACGTGATCATATGTCAAGGTTCTGACCATCTTCCTTTGGCGTGCGTAATTTGGGACACTGGAAAAAAGGTTTTTAAGATGGAGAAAACAACAGTTCTTAAGCCGGAAAATCTTAAACAGTTTCAAGAAGAGATAAGTATAGTTTCTTGGGAGGAAGTTATGAATGAAAATGAAAACACATCAGTGGCGTTTGAGACTTTTTTAAAAATATTGTCACCTATTTATGATAGGTGTTGCCCTGTGAAGGTTGTTCGTAAGAAGAAAAATATCCCAAGGAAACCGTGAGTGACGAATAAAATTTTGGAAAAAATTAGTGAACGGAACAGACTTTATCGGTTTTACCTGTATTCTCCAACGCAACAAAACTTTGAAGAATTTAGGAAAATTCGGAACAATGTGAATTCCCTCAGAAGGTCATCAATGAAACATTATTATTCAGAGAAGTTTTGTGATAAAAACGGTTATGTTAAGTGAACTTGGCAAGTGATAAATGAGGCACTACCTGGTAATAACTCTATAGACCCAGTGGATGAACTT
>JAQQPU010005274.1:18913-35806 GCA_029168905.1 Artemia sp. Kazakhstan ARC1039 | reverse complement strand
GAGAGAGAGAGAGAGAGAGAGAGAGAGAGAGAGACAGAGACAGAGAGATAGAGACAGAGAGATAGAGACAGAGAGAGAGAGAGAGAGAGATGCTCCATATATGTGCGCAGTCATCAGTCCTAAGTGTTGTCAAAAATCAATTTGAATCCTAGTGTGTTTGTTAGCATGCTGTTTCGCTTTGTAGAAGTGGCTCTAGAATTTACGTCTTCCCCAACGGGATCGGTGGTAGACAGTGATAACGTTTTCTATGCAATAACATTTTGCATTCATTTTAGCCGTTGTGCAATCGAAAGGTATAATATTAGCTAAAGTATGGTATCATTAAAGCGAACTAAAGAAGGAAAACATTGTAGTTGGCAATGCAAAAGGGTGTCCAAAATCTTCCATGAGCGATTTGATACCCTTCCTTCAAAATACTAGGTTTAATGAAATTGTTTTGAATCAACAGTGACATTTTGGTCCCTGCAAAACGTTTATTTTTGTAAGTGTCTGCGTCTCTTTATTTCTTTTCTCTTTCTCTTCGTCCCTCTCTTTCTCTACTTTCTTTTGCAAAGTCTTACGCACCTCTGTAGATGCGCATAAACTATGAAAAGTTGACAGAAATCTGATATCTGCTGTTTAATCGCGTTTTTACGTATCAGGTTGACTTTCTCTTAAACTTGACTTCCTAAATATTTGGATGAATTTATTTCAAAAAATATTTTTTCTAACATATTCTTCTTCTTTTTTCAGTATCTAAGGTTAATTTAAGTGTTCATGAGGATAAGAACCGCTGTCCGTATGTTAAGGGTGCAACTGAGCGGTTTGTTTCTAGTCCTGAGGAGGTTTTTGAGGTCATAGAGGAAGGCAAATCAAATCGGCATGTTGCTGTTACAAGTAAGAACGCCTTGGCTTTTATGCTATTTCAGCAAATGTTCTATTAGTTGTTTGATGTTGATCTAATCCAGTGGTTCCCAACCAATCTTGGGCTATATCCCACCTAGGCAATTTCTAAAAATCCACATTCTAATGAATTCAGTTTCTAATAACCCTCATGCCTCCTCGTGATATTTAAATTTTGCTATTCAAAATTTTAGGTGTGTTCACCCCAAGGAAGCTTAAAAGACCAAGCTTAACTTGGTATTGTTTTTCAGGTCGTTCTCTAGGCGTATTTTACACTGATGAAAAATATTATCTGCATACAGCGCCTTTTATAAAATGTGTGACGTCATGGCGGTACTATTATGCATCTTTTTTGCTCTCTAAATGCATATGAATGTGACAGGGTTGAAAATGAAAAACATTTTTTCATAACTAAGGCTCTAAAGAATAGTCAGCCGAATGGTGGACGTCCCGCCCATGACTCACCAAAATATTGCCCTGCCCCACTGGTGGGGCCTGCGCCCCACGTTGGTGATCACGGATCTAATCTGTTTCATACTGAGGGTGAACACAGTTCCATTTTTATTCTGGCAAAAAAAAGTTGTACCATGCTGCTTTTCATTTATAATTTAAATGAAATGAAAATATTTATAACGGGTAAAATGCTTACTTAAGACGCCTAAAAAATTTTTTTTGCAAATAAAAGCCTGAATATTTCGTGAAGCCGAAATACCCATGCTTTCTGTTGAACCAGTTAAAACATCAGCAAGAAAACTAGAAATCCTGGATTGAATTACCAAAAATTATTGAAATGGGGTTCATGTTTTTGTCGTCGGCAACAAGATAGATTCTGACGAATAACAATGAAATTTCTACCTTATTATGTCTATTGACGTTATTCGTTTTCTTTATTTCTTTTTTATACATTTTAGTTTTCCAACGCACCCTGTTAATTATCATGGGGTTTGAAAAGCCAACATTAAATAGATAATATCTGACATATTATATACTATTATTGCAATATTGTATAATATTGTTATTTGGAAAATGCATCAGTGTAAAGAGTAAACCCATTGATAGTTGCCATTTGCCCTAGGTTTACATGGAATGAAATATGCCACCAGCGGAGAGTACGTTCTTGGAAACTAATTTATATTATTAAAGAACTTTTGGCACCTTGAACCGAATGGGTGTCTGAAGACCCTACTATTTTTCAATGAACGGAGATTCTCGAAAAGATCATAATCTTGGGGGACGCTCCTTTCCTATCTGTCGCCATCTTTCGTGCCTGTTGCCTCTAATTGACTGTACAACAGTCAATCAAAGTTTTTCTATCAGCGACGCCCAAACTTCAGTATAGTGTTAACTAGTATATTTTAAACGATGTTTGGGGTCTAGTGTAATACAATATTGGGTTTCAACTAGTGAACTACTACTACTTCTAACAACTCATCGCAGCACCAAGCCGCCTGAGGCCAACACAGCTACGCACGCTCCTCCTCCACCCCAATCTATTCAAAGCCTCCCTTTTTACACCCGCCCACGAAGTTCCCATTTCCTTTAAATCTTTCTTTATGACGTCCTCCCAACCCAGACGGGGACGACCTGCTTTCCGTTTAGCCCTAGATGGTTGGCCGAAAAGAACAATCTTCGGCAATCTGTCATCCTTCATCCGAACAACATGCCCTAACCACCTCAACCTTTCTTTCATTATAGACCTAGAAAGCGGTATTGAACCACATTTTTCGTATAGCCTATTGTTTGAAATACGGTCAGTCAGCCGGGTACCCAGAACAATCCTTAAGCAATTTCTCTGGAAAACATCTAGCAAATCTTCATCCGCTTTTCGGAGCGTCCATGCTTCAGAGCCATATTTGACCACTGTCATCACTGTAGCTTCTAAGATTCTAATCTTGGTTTGCAGACTTATCTTCCTATTCTTCCAGACTTTTTTTAACTGTGAAAAAACACCCTGAGCCTTGGCTATTCTATTTTTAACATCTTCACTGCTCCCACCATCTTTACTAATAATACTACCAAGGTAAGTGAAACTGCCCACCTGATCAATCTTTTCATTACCCAACGTCACCTTTTCATCTTCACTTATTCCTAGCCTTAGTGACTTGGTCTTCCTAACATTAATTTTCAAACCAATACTAGCACCCTGAACTCGCAAAACCTCTAAAACTTCATTCATTTTGCTCACACTTTCATCTAGGATGCTTAAATCATCAGCATAATCCAAGTCCAGGAGACTTTTTCCTCCCCATTTGATTCCGTGGTCTCCCATTGCCTTTCCTGTGCTCCTTAAAACAAAGTCCATCAAAATAATCCATATAAAGGGGGATAGAACACAACCCTGCTTAACTCCTGATTTAATACAAAACCAGCTGCTAACCTCATTTCCTACCTTAACCACAGCAGTGTTACTAGTGAAGGTAAGAGAATTTTCAGTGCTTAAGTCTTTTTTAGTGTAAATAATTATTGAAAATACATAAACTTGTATTTTTATATTCTAGAATTTTTTTTGTCACTATGCTTCTGATAGACAAAGCTAAATGTTTGCATTAGCACCTCCGCTCTGCGCCTAATCCTAATAATGATTGTGGTATATACGACTGAATAATGATGACCAGTAAAAATCAGCTTAAGTGGGGAATTAAATTATTTTATATTATTCACGCTTTTTTTGCGCAGTTTTTTTTTACCGATTTTTTCTTTGTGCTTAAAGTATATCCATAGAACCTTTAATTTCTTTGAAGTATAATTTTTTTGGCTTAAAACCATTATGAATTAATAGAATAGGAGAATATTTTAATATAACCACGGCCTATGTAGTAATAAATTTGCTCCGAGCTTACATTAAGGGAGTGTGTATCATGTTCTAGTGGTAAAACTGTATAATTACTACCATTTTGTAATATTTTTTTTCAAATTATTGAATCGTTTTGTAGTAATGGTAATAGTACTATCACCTGAATTAGTCTATGAAAATGACTTCCCGGCCAGTAAAATCTACTGCGTTCTTTTTACTTTGTCTTTTTTTTCGAAGTTTTTATACGGTGTTTTCCTTCATTATATCCTCATAAACTCGTAAAAAGAATATTGAAATTGCCAGCTACACTTTCTTTATTTTTTTACGTTTGCCCTTAGTAACCTATTTCTTGTCCAAATCAGCTAATTAATTTTTTTCAGATTATTTGTTTTCTTTCTTTCAACAAGTTATATACAGGTATATTTACTGTACGGTAAGGGGATAAAAATGATGACTTTTTATACTGTGCAGGGTTTCCAGTCGGTGAAAAATCATTAGATTATTTAAATAACAGGAATTCGTTCGTATATCCCAAGAGGAAGTTGAACGATTCCGTTTAATAGGAGTTGTTATTTTATTCAATGTTATTCTTAGCTTGCGTTTGTTTTACTGAAAATGAAATTATTGGTCAAAAATATGTTATTGTGATTTGGACCTTTCTTCCTATAAACTGCAGTGATGGCTTTACCTCTGTCCCCCTTTTGGGCAAATTAACCCAATTTATTTACACGTTTTTTTTTTCGAAGAATTTCGCTAATTTATGAAATGCGTGTGAGGCAATGCCTATTATTTGATACAATATGTATAAAGAGACCTAACGTGTCTTTGTATATTTTCCCGACTAGATATGAACGAGCATAGTTCCCGAAGTCACTCCGTGTTTTTGATTAATGTGAAGCAAGAGAACTTAGAAAACCAGAAGAAGCTCTCTGGCAAACTCTATCTTGTCGATCTCGCCGGCAGTGAAAAGGTATGGGCTTATGAACTTTTTTCATTATATCTGTGAGTATTCTCCCAAGGCTTGACCCAGGTTAGACTGCTCAAACTGTAGGAATAACTTCTATTTCGGCTAATAGGAAAACATGTAACCTCTACAGAAAGGTAAAAGCTATGAAGTTTTTGTCTTACGTAAAAGTTATCTGCCTCTTCTTAGTAAAAAAAAATAAAAAAAAATAGAGGATTATAGAGGATATAGAGGATAATAAGGATTATAGAGGAAATGGAGGAAAAATAGAGCACATTGTCTTTTCATTTAACAATATCCAAAATTTTAACAGTCAAAATAATAATTGCTGTTGTAAAATTACAGACAAAATGATTCTGACCTCCAAGAAACTCCCAAAGCATCTAGAAATAACTTGAATGTTTTCGTCCCATCAATGGTGCAGGCATTCCCTCAGTTTTCCTATCTTTCTCCCCTTGAATTTGTTCCCCTTCCATTCCATTTTCTCTTTTGATGTGGAAACACAGCTGAAAAACTTTTGATGTGAAAACAAACTAAACATGTATTATATTTTCATCATGTATCTACTTTATTCTGACCAAATTCTTTTGTGGATTCAATTTCAGACATTTATTAATTATGTTGGATAACATTGTAGTGTCTAGCTGTTCTCCTAAGTATTGGAGGTAGGGGTTCATAAAGGGAAAATAAAACAAAAATAGCTACATTTGAGCAATAGGAATGGTTGAAACGAAACTCACATCTAGTAAAAAAGAAAAGAAGAAGAAAAATATAAGTAAATTAGAAGTACTACAAAATACGACTAAAAGTTTCTCTAGGTACAAGACTCCATAGTATCTTTTTGTAAAATATCAAGGAATAATTATGTACAGGAATAAAGAGTTTTCAGACCAAATTGTCGCCAATCTATTTTAAAAAAGAAGAGACAAAAAACTGAAGGTGGAAGCTAACATACAAATATATACATGAACGTTTTCAATTACAGCCTGAACTATTTTTAAAGGGAAACAAAATAAAAGAAAGAACACTACGTTTTCAGCAATTGAAAATAGTAAAAAAATAAAAACACCTACATCTAGACGAAAAACAATTACTATAAAATTGGAAATGGTTCAAAGCAGGGTGGATTGCTCCTCTAGGCGCAAGATTGTGCAGGATTAATCCTGCACAATCCTGCAGAATGGAGAATGCATCCTCCATCTGCAGGATGGAGAATCCTGAAGAATGCAGAAATGTATCAATCCTGGCAGAATGAACGAATTGCATTCCTCATAATTGTAACTAGACGAATAAATTTCTAGAATAATGAGTCACAAAAAGGTGGATTAAATTATAGATTAGGATAAATTATTAAGAATTATAACTATGATGATTAATAGCAGCCTATGAGAAAGTTAAAATGTAGGTACATTAGGGGCCTACATTTATAACACTCACAGTACTTTAAATAAGTAATAATGAAAAAAAAAAAACACAAATCAAGAAACTCCTTAAAAAAGCAAGAGAAAAAAAAATCATGCCACAAATAACCATTAATACTAATAATTAAATACAAATTTAATATATATATATATATATATATATACAAATTAAATAACATGTGACTAATAGATAAAAAAATACCAAAAATAAAATTGTCTTCCATCTCTAGACTGTGATTCCTCTCCCAATAATTCTTTTTTAAATAGCTGTTAGTGTTCTGCCTCCCTAACACTATCTGGGAAGGGTTAGAAGCTGCTCTAAAGACATGACTGTACATTTCTAATAGACAGTACCTAGTGTGACACTATCAAATAATGTTTTCCGTTGTAAGTGTATTAAAGCCGACACTCTGCTATAGTATATCATTAGACAGCATCTTAATGGAATATTTTTCGTTCCTTTTAATACAATGTTTCTTTTAAACGGCTCGATTATTTTTTTCTGAAAATTTCTGCACTAGTATTTTCTGTGCTGAAAAACCCAATCTGCATAGGTTCACGACTTTGGCAATTTTTTTTTCCAAGGTCGATCGTATTGAACCTATTGGCCTATAAGATGACCTCGTCACATCTGCGAAACTCCCATTTAAAACAGCGGTTCATTCTTTAAAGGGCTGGAGATATAACAATGACTAGTTTGGTTATATCAGGATAACTTGGGAGAAAATGAGCTAGAATGTTTTTCTTATGTCGACCATTCTGAATTAAACCTAGAGTGTCAAACATCTAGAACAAAAAGAAATCGAAAGAAAAATGGTCATCTGACAACCTGGATAATCAAATATCCAGAATTCAATGGACAGATTTCAAGAGAATCAATAGCGAACTCAATGTGAGTATAGAAAATCGAATAAAAAGAAATTTTTGTCTAACAACCGGAACCATCCAACGCTGAACAGCTATATCCAAACATCTAAAGCAAAAGGTATGGAAAAAGTCTCTTAGATAATGATAATACTTAATGAATCTCCATCCCAAGAACATTTTGAAGACATGACAACGAAAATCACAACGAATTCCGCAAACGATACAAATCCTACAAAAGTTATGATTCTGTGAAGGCTAAACAGGAAGGAGGAATTGGATTCACGCCAGAATTTCTTAATTCCATTAAAATTGCTGATTTGCCAGTCCATGACATACAAATAAAGAATAACACGATAATTATGCGAATGCGTATTTTAGATATTTCAGAGTGGATGTGCAATGGAGTTCGCCTAGTTCTTACTGAATTGTGAAACAACGTAATTAAAGCAAATATAATACCCGAGGAAAAGGCTAGAAAAAAGGCCCACATTAATCTGCGGTTTGAAGACAAGCAACAGTAAGAATCACATATACAAGCTTGCCGTGTGCCGCGTGCCGATGTGTAATTTTGCATTCGTCATAGATACTAAAAAAGATATGACCACTGGTGAGGGGAAAAGACTTGATTTATTCTCTTTAAATGTATATGAATATGACGTCAGTCGCATGACTTTTCCCCCCAATTTGAAGGCTCCAAAGGAAATTTCTCAACCTCGTAACCTGTCTAGATCGTTTCTTTCAGGCCAGAAAATCCCAGGGTGTCAATTTTCAAATAAGTATGGAGCCCATTTTTCTCAGTGTAATAATAAAAATAATTAATTTGATTAGTATAATTGGTAAAATCACGATTGTAATAAGTGTCTAATCGCAGTTCCTGACAGAAAAACAGTTACACAGCCTGGAAAATTGCCAAGTGTCGTCAGGCGCTAGATGGCGTGGATTCTTTTTTTTTTTTTTTTTTTTTTTTTTTTTTTTTTTTTTTTTTTTTTTTGTCGACAACAGAGGCAGTTTCCACTAAAACGTTACCCATACTCTTTGGCACAGAGTTTGGTTAAAATAACCCGAAGTAATGTTCAGTAAGACTTTATTGGTTTAAGAATATTGGTAAGACTTTATTGGAATTTAGAATATTGGTTAGTTGCTGCTTCGTAAGTTCTATTAAGGTCTTAGGCAAGGAGTTGGACATCAGGTTTGAGCCCATTCAAGTCTAGGAAACTTCTATAAATCACAGTGTTTTTGCTGTTTAATGGCTAAAAGAGATCAAAGGAACATTTCTATTAAAAAATTTGAAGTCGCTAAAATTATTATTTATGATAAATTACATAAATAAATTAACATAAGTTGATGTAATTTATAAATTAATTTACAGAAGTTGCATAAGTTACATAATTTATGAATAAATTACATCAACACTTGTGTCAAAAATAATTGCTGAACGGTATTTTAAAGGATGTACAGAGGTGACACGACAGCGTTGCTCTTTACAAGATACTTCACGGGCCTCAGTAATACGGCCACCAAAAATGATTTGAAAGCTTTGATATTGTGGCATATAATGCCGGCTTGATTTGTGTTTCAGTCTATCGGACAAGTATCTCCTTTACTACTATAAGTAAACTTGGAAACTAATTCTGCGTATTCGTTGTCAAGTTCAGTCAAAATTAGAAGCCGTTATTGATTTTCCTCTATACGGGGTTGAAACCAGAAATAGATGTCGTATCTTCACTAAAAAGAATGACAAAAATCCTTGCCCCCCCCCCCCTTCTCGCTCTTCCTCACATTTTCATGTATTGGCATGCCCCCGTATACGATAGGATAAACCCTGACAGTGTCAAACTATTTGAATTGTTTGAGTTTATGTAACTCAGGTGATGATACTTCTTTCATTATTTTTTAGGTCGGCAAAACTGGAGCCGAGGGTGTAGTTTTGGATGAGGCAAAAAATATCAACAAATCTTTATCTGCTCTTGGAAATGTTATCTCCGCTCTTGCTGATGGAAACGTGAGTAGTTTATCTGTGTTCTATCCAATTATTTAATCATGCGGGAGCAAATTTTCAGTCAGGCACATACAAGAAAAGTTGTGTAAAGTATGGCTTGTGAAGGCAGTATGATTTCTCAGTGCTGGTTAAAACCTGAAAAAGAAAACTAAAAACACAAAGGAAAGAAAAATACAGAAAGAGAGAAAAGAAAACTGACTAGAGAAGGCCATCTAATAAATTTCAATTATCTATGATTTTAACTTTTTTCTCTTCAAAACGTATAGGCGAGGTATCTACAATTTAAGAAAATCAATTTTTTTTAAGAATATTGAGCTGGGTCAGCTCAGGGGTAACTTGCGACAGTTGAATATGGGTTGGTAGGATGAAAATTCTTGTTTGAGGCGAATGCTCTAGATTACTTAGCTTTTTGATAGTAATACTCTTACCACATATTACAGTAACTATTGTATAACGTTTATGAAAGCCTGTTAATAAATTCGTGGAGTAGTTTCCAATGTGTTAACATCTGTTATAAGGTAAATGTATAATAAAGAAAACTGGTCCATTTCTGTCTCAGGTATAAAATTCTTTAGATTGATTTTGTATCCAATTTTGCAGCTGATATTTACCTTTTTCATTGGATCGAAAGTGTTTTGCATGAAGAGCCTCTTTAAGGGGTCCAAACTTTTTAAATAGTTTCTTGGTTTAGCAGTGGCACACGTGGGCGCGCATTGTCATGATGAAAAATCAAACCTACAGCCAATGGTCTACGATTGTTTGTTCAAACGGCAGGCCTTTAGAAAGAAACTGAAAACTGCAAAAACGGCGGCCGAGACCTCTGTTGAGTGACGGCTCAGTGTAGGAAGAAGAATAGATAACACAGGAAGAAGAATAGATATTACGTTCGTAGTAATAGGTGACTGACCGTGGTAAGGCAATACACCGGTTAAACTGGACACATATTCATGCCTCAGGCCTTGTCCCATCTGGACCAGTACTTAGGTTACTACTAGAACGTGCTCCAGAATACTCCAAGTCATGCTTGGAGTATTCTGGAATTTACAGGAGCCTATCTATTGTGAATTTTTTGAGTATCAGTGAGCCAGTAACAATCAGTATTACAGTGCTATGCTCACAAAAAAGTAAGCCTTTCTATTCGAACAAAACGTCACTAAAGAGGTGATTTTTCTCCGTGAAAATGTGCAATCACATGTGTCACTGCTTAATCTAGAAATAGTTAAAAATCGGGGTTGGAAACCCTTCCAATTCACTCCTACTGCCTTGACTCGTTCATCAGACTTTCATTGGGTTGAACCCCTAAAAAATTTTTTGATCCAATGGTGAAGTTAAAATTGAGTGCAAATTTGCTTCGAGATCAATCTACATACTTCGATTCCAGAGGCAAACACAAGTTAGAACAGTTTTGAAATGATTAAGAAAATTGTCTCTGAGCAACAGCGACTTGTATCATTACTTATTGAATGGTCATATTTATGAAATGTTTCAAGACTTGAGGTTGAAATTGATGCTTATCCTTCCTGCATGAAATTTATTTTCAATTTTGCTGGAAGAACAAAGGAAGCTGATTCGGCTGTGTTAATTGGACTATGGAGCATTTAAAAGAAAAGTTTTTGCTAGAAAGTCGTGGAAATTGAAGGTGACGTTCAGTTTACCAGTCATTTTTGCGTATTCTAATGATGAATATGCTAGATAAGTTAAGATTTATTGCAAAAAACAAAATATCACTAGCCCTGACTAGCAAACATGCGTTTTTTGTCTGAAACAACGGTGACAAAACAATTCGAACTTACCCCAATTTAACTTAAAAATAAAATATTCAAAAAACATTATTTATTTCGTACGTGTGTCTAGTCTATGAAGCACAGTCTCTAGTCTATATTCAATTTCCATACTGATTTATGCCCGTGCCACATTATGGTAACACTTGTCGATAAATTTAAAATTATGCACGACTACAGCGCCAATTAGTTCGCTGTTCGTAATTTCTCGAGTTGAACATTGTTCAACTTTCAAACATAAACTTCTTGACTGACCAATCAGGGTCGAATTTTAAGGCATAATTTTTAAAAGTAGAAAAAATGGAAACTTAGAACAGTGGTTTTTCTATCTGGAAGGGCAATCTGACAAAAATTAAGAAGACTTAGTATTAGTAGAAAACAGTTGGACGCAAATTACTGTTGGCGCAAGCTCTTTAAACTAATTTCTTGTAATTTTAACTTTTTGCTTTTTAAATACAAGTGTGACGCTAAAATCAAGAAAATTGCCTTGTCATTCGTGATATTTGGCTTTCTTTATCGATATATCTGACTAAGATGCGGCACGGGCATTACTGTAACACATTATGGGAAATAGTACCAATAAGTTTTTTACATTTTTTTTTTTTTTTTGTGAAATATAGCCAACAAGTGATGGTTAGTGCCTTTCCATATGTGCATAAAAAAAGTCTTAATTATATTTGTGAACATTTTCGTTTCAATTGCAGAAAAGTCACATTCCCTATAGAGATTCGAAATTGACAAGAATTCTGCAGGAATCTTTGGGTGGTAATGCTCGAACTACAATAGTTATCTGTTGTTCACCGGCTGCCTTTAATGAAGCTGAAACTAAGTCAACTTTGGAATTTGGTCGACGTGCGAAAACAGTGAAGAACGCAGTTAAAGTTAATGAAGAACTTACAGCCGAGGAATGGAAACGACGGTATGAGAAGGAAAAGGAAAAGGCAAACAAATACAAAGCAAGAATGGAAAAACTTGAAGAAGAACTTAAAAAGTAAGCTACTACTTATATTTAGCAGGCATAAATAATCTTATCTACAAACGAAATTTAACAATTTTCACCTTACAGACTATTAAGGTAGCTGTATTTTTTATGTAACTGTATTATGTAGCTTATAGGCTTAAAATTCTTCTGAAATAACAGGAATTGTATTTTAAAAAACTAAAACCACTGAAAAACTAAATTTGAGGAGATTGCGACCTCAGAATTCGGGCTAACTATTTTTTTTTAAATTAAGATAGGAATAGACCAATAGACCTGTCATGCATGCCATGTTCTGAGCCCTAGAAATAAAACCCCTGGTAAAGGTTATTTATTTTTAATTAAATATTCACATAGTTCTTTTATTGTTTATGAAAAAGTATTCCTCTTATTTATTTCATGGCAAACATTAGCATACAATGATTACTTATTAATAGAAAAAGAAAAAATCCAAATGGCATCAGAGACCCTCCTGGATTTCTTCTTTTTTCTGTAAAGTGGTAAAAAAAAAAAAAAAAATAATGGTAAAAAATAAAGTATCGTTTTTGTAGTTTGAGTCCTTTTGGTGTATGTGGGTGGATGAGTGGATTAGCTCTCTTTGTCAGAATGTGGTTCTGGACTTAATCTTTAAAATACCCCTCGAACATACCAATTATTTACGGACTTGATAATGACAGTGATTAAAGAAATGTCAGAAGTTTTATTATAATATTTAGTCTAAGATTTGAACTCATATCCCTTATAGTCTATATTTTTTGGTCTTACTTTGAGTTGGTCCGTGGATATACGTCTATTTCAGGTCTCTACCCTTCATCATAGTACTTGCCATCTTTCACAAGAAAACTTGTGTAAGTGATTGTGGCATTAGGGAACAAAGACTAAGTAATCGGCAATTTTTGGTTCTTTCATTTTTGATTTTTTTTTTTTTCTCTTTTATTTTTTTGCAAAAAAAGGAAAAAAAACATGCCTAGGCTAATATGCAGGGTCTTAAGGTGCGTAATGATAGAATAGTTTTAAAACTATTCATCAGGGTATGTTAAAACTTTTAAACTCAGTGGTTTATTTAGTTCTCAAGGACTTGTCTTGTTTTGGCGTGTTTTGAACATCAGTCAGTGTGCTTAATATAAATGGCTTTGTTATTGTTTTTTTGGCCTTTGACCTTTATGATAAAATAATCATAGTACTATCATTTTGGCATACAAGAAGTGTATTTTATTGGCGTTAGGATCACAGTTTTATTTTGCAAGTTATGTCAAACATTTCTCTTAAACAAATGAAAATGAGTTTAGGGATGAGTCGTTGTCACTTTCCCATTATTTTTGCTCCTTTATTGTCATTGGATTCTCGTTCCCTTAGATGGCGATCAGGTGAGAGGGTTGACGAGAGTGAGCAGTTGGCTGATGATAACACGTCTGTGATGAGTGACTCCGTTATTTCGGTCGCAGCTACCGTGCCTCCTGTCCCAATGACTGCATCTGTGGTTGAAAACCTCCCAGTTGAACTAGAACGCCTTTACCGACAACTTGATGATAAAGATGAGGAAATTAATCAACAGTCACAGGTTGTTGAAAGGCTGAAAGAGCAAATTATGGAACAAGAAGAGGTAAAATTATTATTTTTTTTTGTATCCTGTTATAGAAATCTATGAGTATGCTTTTGCTTTTAGTTGACGCAGACGCGAGACGAAATTTTCTGCTGATGCCAATTGTCTCTGGAGAATCAGACTACTAATTTGCTGCACCTAACAAAATACAAATTATCCGCAGTGATATTAGATGTTTGTCAGGCTCATTGTGTATGTTTGTTTTCATCATGTATATGCTATTGGTTGATAATGAGTGGCTCGTAGAGGCTTCTCGAGTTAATTGTTTTTTATTTATTCTTTTTTATTGTATTTTCAAATGGCTTGAAGTTATTATCGGTTTGAATAATTACTTGTAAAAGATGCAAGTAATGCATTGCTTTTCGACAGAATTTCGCTGATAATGCAAATGTTCATTTTCACCTGACAATTAATTGTAATGTTTAGTACCAAAGGTTTTTGGAGCTATGAATTTAAGATTGCAGAAGCTTTTGTGTCCAATAATGTGTTCAGCTAAATTTTATACTCTGAGATAATGTCACAATATTTAACGTTCTCTTCTATTACTAAATTGGTATTCCAAGTAAACCACTTTGATTAAATGTCAGTTAATAATAAAAAGAGGGAGGGGTCAAAATTTTACTTTTGAAACTTAGGACCTTAGGGCTCTTGTCTACTTACATTATCTTTGTGTTTTGTTGTGTGTGGTAGAGAAACAAAATGTGTTTAATCCATATGTTCAGATGAGTTTTTTTTTGTAACCAATACATTTGGTACTTGTGCTTGTCTCTTTTTTATTTTTGTTTGAAAGTTGTTTTCACTTATGGTGCATGTGGAAAGTAAGTTTATTCAGAACTTTTAATATTTACAAAAATAATACAAGAGGATTAAAGACGACATAAAATAATCAAAAACTATTCTTGTGGATACTTATCAATTTTAATCCTAGGATCGTTTGATAAATATTGCAACATTTTTATCCAACATACAGTACCAATATCACGAATAGCTTCAAGGCACGCCTAATATGCGACTCCCTTTTTCAACATTGCAGGGTAGGACTGCTGGATCCCTGTATTATGTAGCTTTTTTCTGTGGTCTCGTACCTCTTGCTCGATTATTACGTGATTAAGTCTAGGATATATTTGATTTGTGCAATGAATGCACGAAACACAAAACGAAGAAATTTAAAATTAGTCAGAAGTCTTTCAAATGTCGCACTGGTGATTCGTAGTTCTTCCGTTTTTCCTTATATTCAATCATTTGTTCATCAATGTTCCTCAAATTTTGTGTTGGGGGGTAGAATACTGTTTTTTTCGATCCTCAAAGAAAAGCGTATGCTACACATTTCTTTTTTATGTCAGGTATTTGAAAGGTTAGGTTGTATGTTAACTTATTATTATAGAGCTATTGAAAATTTAATTGCATCTTTGAACCTGATAATTTTGTGTTGCATCTTCTACGATTTCTTCGAGAAAAGGAGAGTTATGAAAGTGAAAAAATGCTTCAAAGATTAAATGAACATTACGACATAGAGCCAAGTTAACTTTACGACACACCCTAGTAGATCGAGTCTGACCATAGACGACAGTCACAGAATCAACCCGTTACGACCCAAAACCCATTACATTAGTTTACATCGTCAGAGAATCACCAAATGCCAAGTCAAAATGTAAAGTGTTCATATCGAATATGAGTATATTGTAAGTTACTTAATTATAAGCCATTTCGTTTTTTTTAAGGATTTCATAGAAATGACTAAATTTATGTAAGAGATGCGTTTCTTCTTTACCTTAACACGTTTTATTTCACCTTCAAGGAATAGCTTACTTATTTATATTGTACATTCATAATCTCATTTTAAAGAGTCTCATAAAAAAATTACATCAGCTGTTCAGAAACAAAATTTGTTTAAGCTCATAAAACAAGCCTTATTGATTAATTTCAAAACAAATACAGATCAAAATTTAAAAAGAAGATTCATAGCTGATTCTAATTATAATTTACTGTGAGTCCTGTGACCAAAAAGAAAAAGAGGATCAGGATTTATTGATATCTGCTTAGGTTTAATGTATTGTGAATGCTCACAGGTGCATTTTAGTCTTAGGCTTGGTTAAATTGGCTTAAGAAAAAGAAAATCAGTGATCGTTGTCGTTTAAGGATCCCTATTGTATGGCGATTCGCCGTTGAACGTACATAACTAAGTGTAAGGCAAGTGCTTAACTTTTCTTGTTTAGATCACATCAACTAAAAATATAATGGAACGATTTTTACATGACTGGATTAGTTAGTAATTGAATGTTTCTTCCAGTCTAGTTTTTCGTTTGCTTCTTTTTTTTCACAATCCCTCCTTTTCTTCGGGATCACATTTTGAAGCTTTGTTACTGTTTGTCACATTTGGCTTATTATAAAAATCCCCCTTCCCACAACAAAGTGTTGATGATCTTTTCATGTCACTGGACTCCTAAGATAAAACGTGCCCCCTTTTTCTATAGAGATTTTTTTGCAATAGGGGAACGATATTACCCCCTCCCCTCCCCCCATTGCTAATAACAAAGGTGTAGACCAGAAATATTCCCAGAAATCAAGAGAGATTAGATGTCAATTTCCACGTCCCCCTCCTCCCCTATAATTCATTCTACGTTTATCTGAAGGCTCATTGAGAGTTACCAACACCTAACCAGCATTAACTTTACCCTTGATAAAATAGACTACTGAGTATACAACGCTACAGACCTGCAGTTTTCTTTAGAAGCTGGTGAATTTTAATCAGCCAAACGGATAAACTTTGCTTCTGGTTTACTCAAACAGTTTTATTTGTTAGTATTTTTGAAGATTGGTAAGATCTATCTATCTATTGCTTAACGATGCTTCTTGACTAGAAATTTCTTGAGTAGACCCTGCTGCATCTGGTGTCTAGCCTTGGACAGCGTATCTTCAGGCAACGATCAATTTATTCACAGGCTATAGATGAGTCTTGGACTCGGATCCGGGGCCAACTGCAAATGGAATGAGAGCTATGCCTCTCAGAACAATGACCCATATGATAGGCAAGATTGCTTGCTTGCCATATGCTGAAATAAACTGGGCTGAAAATAAATTGGCTTAAAACGAAGATAATGGTAATTGAGCCCCCAAGCCCAGTCTCGCCCCCTGAGAACATAACTGTTTGCGGAGCTCCTGTTGAAGTTGTAAAAAACTTCACTTATCTTGGCTCCGTGCTGTCTAATGACGGCTCTATAGAGGAAGAGGTGTGCAGCCGAATTTCAAAAGCCTCGTCTATCGTCGGAACGCTCAACAATCTCTGGAGAATGCCTCATGTATCTAGGCGCACGAAGATGTGAATTTATAATGCATCCGTAAGCTCGGTCCTCCTCTATGCAGCGGCAACCTGGCCTCTCAAATCAAAAATCCTCAGCATGATAGACGTCTGCCAAACCAAACAGCTCCGTCGGATTGAGGGACTCCGATGGGACGATTTTTTAAGCAACACAAGGTTGCTCGCACTCACCTCCCAAGTGCCATTCTCCGTCCAAACAGCGCAGCCTACTCTCAGATGGTTCGGACGCCTGCGTATGCCGACGACAACCCCAGCCCGAATAGTCTACGATTTTGACGCTAAAG
>JAQQPU010005274.1:5058-18513 GCA_029168905.1 Artemia sp. Kazakhstan ARC1039 | reverse complement strand
ATATATATATATGTATAGGATAGTTTTGGAACGATGAGGACGGCGATAGTCTGTACAACATCTAAGAAATGTGGTAACATCATAAATAACAATGGTATTACGCGCAACAAAAAGCTGGCTTTTTCTTTGGTAACTCGGAAATCATGGAATGTATTAATGTCGAACTTTACGGGGATGGCGAAAGTAATTTGGAAGAAAAACTCTTAATATAGCAATATGTTTAGTAATTTTCAGCTAAAAAACAGCATTTTTTCTAGTATAAAATAGCTTTGGGATAAAAAAAAAAGATTTGGTTAAAGGTTCGAGCTAATTTCCATGCTAAGGCTTTTCGGTGTCTGAAGCCAACCTGATCTGTGTAGGAGGTTTAAGATCTTAAAAATCTGAAACGAAACTCCCTCGATCCTTTCCTTTTATCCTTTTTCTTTGTTTCAATAGATTTTGGTTCTTTTCTATAAAACAATCGTCATAATACTGGCTACTAATTCTTCTTTACTATTCAGCTTATCGGGTCAACGAGACGAGACTACGAATCATTACAGCAGGAGATGAACAGGATCCAAATTGAGAATGAGTCCGCAAAGGAAGAAGTAAAAGAAGTTTTACAGGCCCTTGAAGAGTTGGCTGTCAACTATGATCAAAAGTCGCAAGAAGTTGAAAACAAAAACAGGTATTTGAAATATTTTATAGCCCTCCCGTTGTTCAGAGAATGTGGTGATTAGCTGAAACGTTGTCCTTGTTTTCTTGAATTGCATTGGCTATTTGAACATTATCAATCTGGTAACATAAACGTGGTTTTGTAGCTTTGCCGAATATAGCACTGTATATAATATGTATTAAAATTGAATCCACTCGTGTATAATTTAATACGCTGGGTAGTAATAGAACCTGCGTTATTCAATCTTTTCTAGCCTACGGATAGTGTATTTATGTCTTGAGGCTTTAGATCAAGAACAACGCTACCAGGGTTTGATGTTGGCTTGGGTGTGTGGGATTTGAGTCAGTCGATGATCAGCCATTGGTCAAAATTAGTGCCTGCTTGTACTGCTTGTACACAGAACAAAAATCTTGTTAGGAATTACCACACCGTGCATTAATCATATTATTTATGAATAAATTAACATACTGTTTTGGTGTTAATTTTAGGTCAGAAGAACATATTTGAATTGGGTTTAACCTTTTTAATGGTATAATATTCGTTGAGTAGGACTCACATTTTTAACCAATGGCATCAGGAGCGACTTGGGCTGACTGAAACTTAAAAAAAAATGGATTTTAATAACAAGTAATATATCAAAAGAATTTGCTTTTTATGCTGATCTCAAATATGTAAAATTAATAAGTATAAAATTACCCATTAAAAGTTACAAAACTGAGAAAATTTGCCTGATTTTCAAAGAAGTGATCTTAATGAAAATTGCACCATTAGGTTCAGCGTATCAGAGGACCTTGCTGTAGGGGTTTCAAGTTCTTATCTACAAAAATGTGAAATTTTACGTATTTTTTGCTGAAGAAACGGATACGTGTTCTTCAGGGGGGATTTTATGGAACTGTTTGTCCTAGAAGATAAAAAAGAGCTCATTAAAATGGAAATTACGAGTTCTGGTGCTCTTTTTTAAGTCACTAAAAAGATTGTGCCACGAGAAAGTGGCGTTTTCTGGCATTTTGTGGCACCAAACTATGATTTTGCTCCAAAGAGGACCAAAATGCTGTCGATTGAATATTATGATAATCGATTTAAAGGTATTGAAAAATTATTTATTGAGATTTACACTTGCAGAGTAAGTAATGCAGCACAGTGGCGCATACCTTCCTGAAAAGTCACGCAGTCCATACAAGATTAATGGTTAATATGGATATTTGTCTTAATGCTTGATTTAAATAAGTTGATTCACTTAGTTTTTCATGGAATTGTGTTTAGTGAAGTATGGTTGTGCACCAGCTATCATGAAGGAGGCACGGGGGAGGGTGACAGATGCCCTAAAATACGTATTTCAATGCCCAGATTGTCTAACTCCATGAGTCTTCAGGTAAATATGGAAAGGGGCATGGGAGGGGTCGTAGGAATTAATCTCTAATCTCCCTTTGTTTAGACTAAGCCTGAATGAAGGTGCTGCAAAGTGATACACCTCCCTTCTTATTACAGAAAAATCTGTGAGATATTTATTTTAATGTTTCATTTGATTAACCTGATTTGCTTCTTATTTCATAAAATTATTTAAAGTGATGTGTATGTATGCAACAGCTATTATGGAGGAGGAGCAGTGGGTCATTTTGTAGGCGGAGAGGGACAGATGCTTCAAAGAGTGCGTTTGTATGCCCAACTCTTACCCCAACTCTTATTGAGCCTTCAGATAAATATAGAATGAGTTTTGGGGAAGAGGGGGGAGGGAAGAGGTAGAAATTGATATACGATCCTTCTTGATTGACGGGATTTTTTGGCCTGAACCTTTATTATTGATGCTGGGGGGGGGGGTGATCAACAGCAAGAAAATGGGGTTTATGGGAATGGTAACCCTTATTCATGTCTTGGTTAGGCCTGGGCATGATGTGAAAATAGTTATAAATTAAATAAATAAAAAGTTTATTTTAACTGAAGATGAGGAGTAACATTAAAACTTAAAACGAACAGAAATTATTTTATATATGAGATGGGCCGTCCCCTCAAACCTTTCACTCTTTATGTTCAAGTTTGACTTTTTGTCCCAATTCTTTAAGAATGATTGCTCCAGCACAGGTGCAGTTGAATTGGAACGAGAAGTGTTATTTAAGCACTATGAAACTTTAGTGTAAAGAGCAGGGGACAGGCCCCCTCAAATATGGAATAATTTCTCTTCGTTTTAAATTTTAATGTTGCTCCTTACTTTCAGTTGAAAATACTTGTTTTTGTTTTATGTAATTGTAGCTATAGCCAATAGTTACTTGGGATATATAATGCCAACGTATTTTGCCAGCTTCTGTGATTGTCTGTCGGTGTTTCTTGAACTCTTCTACCCTTGAAATAATTTCAAGGGTAGAAGTAACTACTTGAAATAAATTCAAATAGTCCATGTGGTAAATATTATCCCACTCTTTCTCGGGAGTTTTTTTTTTTTTTTTTACAAAACTCAAGGGCTTTGGTGTAATAAGGGTTAGGGAAATCTGGTCTATATCTTACCTTTTTTTATCAGCAATTGTTTATTTAGCCATAAGATTTTTGTGCGATCTGTTTCGGTACGTGTTTCATTGACGAAAAACCTGATATAAAAACAGATACATGAATTTTCAGGCGGTTGTTGAAATAATTTTAGTTTGACGGTAGTCTAGTTAGAAATGCTAAGTTTTTTTTTTCGTCGAATTGGTCGACCACGATTTATTGCAAAGATATTTAGCTGTTATGTTAACTTATTTTTACTTGTTTTGACATAAAATCTGAGAGAATAGACTTAAGGCTACTTGCTAAACCTGAGTTCTTTTATGCGGATTAAGAAACGATCGTGAATAAAAAAAAAAAACGATGTTTGTAGATGTGCTTGGAAATAATTTTCTTTCATTGTTTAAATGTAGTTCTAGCTTTATAGCATGGGTTCTCAACCTTTCTCTGGGTCTACAATCCAGAGGGGTCAGGGCTTGACCCCCCCCCCTCATCGAAATGTTTGTCTGACTCATAAAAATACATATAAACACATTTTGATGCGTTTTAAAGGTTTTTTTTTTGTAAAACCAACTCCTGTCCTTCCCCCCCGAACAAAAATCCTGGACACACCCTTGTCTGCATTCCTTTTGTTCCTATAATATGACGTTGCACTCTCTTTAAAATTAGTGACCATATTTTACTGGAATAGTATTTTATATATGTATAATCATACATGTTAGGTAATTATGTAAACCTTCACTATAAATAATTTTTTAAATTACCCAAGCAAGTTGTTTTTGCGTCCCTGGTCATGAACCTTTCTTGTATAGTCAGGCCTCAAGCGTCGGCTGAAAAGAGTGGCATTCCTCTTAGCTACTGAGTGATTCCAGTTCACTTTTGAGTTTTGCAAATATTTCTTTCGTCATTCTTTGTTTATTTTCCAGTCCACAATGTTGAAGCTAAATACAAGGTCTAGTGGTTTTGTTGGTAACTTGCTGCTAATTATCTGCTGAGAATTGAAAAAGCAACAAGAGTCTTGGAGATGAAAATTATATTTTATTAAAGTGAATTAAAACTGTCAAAGTGAGTAGCTCAAAAAGTTGATCCAGGGAACCCGGGGCCACTGTTTTGCGTATTATTTTATTGATAGGACAATTAAGTAAACCTGCGACTGCTTTATATTTGATTTTTAGACCTTACCTTTTCGATTTTAAATGATACAAGTAAATGAATTTCTGAATGTATTAAATAATCATTTTTCCGATTTTATTTTACCAGGGAATGTGAAAGCATAAATGATGAGTTAAATCAAAAACAAACCCAGTTACATACAACCGCTTCAGAACTTCAGCAGCTTCGCGATATGTCTGCCATTCAGAAAAAGAGGATAAACGACATGCTCACCAACTTGTTGAAAGACTTGGGTGAGATGGGCGTGGCTATTGCTGGAAATACTGGTGACATTAAGGTAAGATCCCAATGCTAAATTCGTTTCCAGTTCGCTTGTTAAATCCAAATTTCTGTTATGTTCTAAAATACTGACCTCCCTTCATTTTTTTGTCCTATTTAGTAAAGATTTAGTAGATTTTATGATTTATTTTACTTGAAATCCTTGTAATTTTATAGTATTTTTTAGGCAAAAAAAACCCTAAAAACATAAAACACAATTGGTAACTGGTAAACATAGTCTAATCCTGCTAATTTTCTTTTAAGATTTATAAATTTTTTTTGTCTTTTCTTTGGGAATCGAGAGGGTAACTGGCTAGAATTAGAAAATTCTATTTTTCCTTGACACCATACCAAGAATGTGTGGTTGTATTCGAGAGAAACGGTGAGAGATCGAAAGATCTGATGGTGTAAATGCTGAGATAGAAGCATTAACCAGTAGTTCATATACAAATTTTTTTTTTTTTTTCGTATAAATTTCTGTTTTTTATGGGGGATAATCATGCTGAGGATTCTTATTTTATTTATAGGAAACAGAAAGGAAATTAGCCTAGACACTGCACTAATAGCCTTTAATTAGAAAAGCGACCGGGAATTTTAACTTCTTGTTATCAAATTCGGATCGACAACTTCTGTTATCAAATGGATCGACAGATCCATAAACGATAGAAGTATGGCTTTTCTATCGACGCTATTTCCCATTGATTCTTTATAATTCAATGGCCATTGGGCCATTTTTTTTTTTTCATTTAAAAAAAAGTGTGATTCAGCTATCATAGATTTTATTTTGCTGAATCACAAACGCGCGTTTTCAAATAAATTAATTGTTCCAACAGTCACTCTTACTATTCAGCAATCAATCTACTTAGTTTTTTTTTTTTGTCTTTTTATGGTTTTATGAATCTATTAATTTGTGGAATGTATTTTTTTTCCCCAAAATCTTAATTTTTTTTTTTTTTTTTTTTTCTTATCAGAATCTCCAGCAAACAAATGGAGATCCATCCAAAGTGGAAGAAGAATTCACCGTTGCTCGTCTCTATATCTCCAAGATGAAATCAGAAGTGAAAAATCTAGTTCAACGCTGCCAAACTTTGGAATCACATCAAACTGATTCAAACAAAAGAGTAAGCCCACTATGTTTTTTTTTTCCTTTGAGAAGCTTTTTGGTTTACAGTAGGCACTTCCCACCGTTAAATTTAATAGATACAATTTTTGAATTTGAAAATAAATTAGACTAGCTGAAAGCCTTTTACTGTCAATCAAAACTCCACGCCATAAAATATAATCAATAATTTTGGCCTGCTCAACGTTTTTTTTAAGTATTTTTGTTTAAACAAGACCAACTTATATGATCTGCAATGGGCTTGGGAACCATTGAAGCAAGTAGACATTGAAAAGTAACGAGCAAATATTAATTTGAAGTTGCTACCAAAAATGACTCGGGTGGAAATACGCTCCAAATTATTTTTGCGTTTTCCAGATGATTATACCCGGGGAAAAGATTTAAAAAAGTAGCTATTTCCAAGTGATATTAAATACGTGAAAGCTATTAAAGAACACTTGTTTTCATTTTTGTAAGATCCGTTGAAAGAATTATCTGTTGATTTGTCTTTTTTTTCTTTTTTTTTTTAAATGAAACGAAAGAAGGTAAAAACAGAACACTACCTATCTAGCCAAAGGTCGTGTCTACTATAAATTTCTTTTTCCCACTTCCCTTTCAATTTGTTGGTATCTCATGCGTGTGATTGAGGAGGAAGGGGGGCTGACAGCCTGACTTTATCATTAAGACGTATCATGTACGCTCATGAGGTTAATAGCTCTCCTTCTTAGGCTGTTATTCGTGCCAAGTTGCGAGGGTGTGTGAATGTTCGCAAGGAAGAATTTTTAATTAAAAGTGAAGTTACATATCATCACAAATTAAAACCCAAAAAAAGGTAAAGCTTACGACACTAGGACCATTAAGGTCCACCCGGCGGTGCTGATTTCCATTTCTTGCCTCTTTCAGCCAGGAAGTGCAGCCAGTTGGCTGGGGGCCAACCATCCTGTGATTTTGCACACCTTCCTGTTTGACCTTCCCCCAGATTTCTCCAGGTACCCATTTAGAGCTGGGTCGACTCTGGCTGAGCTTACAGGGTCATACCACTGACCCTCATCCCAAACCAAATAACTGGCTACACTAGGATTCGAACCCTCGCCCTCTCGAACAAAGAATCCTAAATCCAGCACGCCAAAACCAAAATGTGACGTTTCCAAACCAAATATAAACCAACAAAAATGTAAATCAAAACCAAAAATATCGTTTATTATTGTTTTTTTTTTTTTTTTAATGGCAGAAACAAATCTTATTCTTTCTTGGAGAAGAGAAAAATTCGATAAAGTTATACTAATACGGCAACTCTGTTTTATGAACAAGATGGTTTTGTATATATTTTAAGTTTTCTAATGTGTTGATCTCTCATTTTTAGATTGAAGAGTCAGACAAGGAATTAAGCGAAAGTCGACTGCTTGTACAGCAGCACGAAGCCAAAATGAGAACTCAGCAAGAGACCATGAAAGAGATTGAAAACAAGAAACGTCACCTCGAAGAGACCGTTGACCAACTGAATGAACAGATTGCTAAAATGAAGGCTCAGGGTACAAACACTTCTATTTTTATGATATACGTGTATATAGAGCGAGAGAATTATTGATAGAATTTACGCCAGTTGAGTTAAGGTGATTAACGTAAACTTGCAATTATCCATTGCAATTATCCACCAAAACAGAGTTAAAATTTATTGAGTAGGACAGTTTTTCGAAATTTTTAAGGTATTTTTTGAAATTTCCACAATCTTCTTTTCTTTTTGCTCTTTACTGTAAAAGTTAAGCATGGATAATAGTTACCATTATTCTACATTGGGTACTTTGTTTCCTTTTTTAAGAAAGAAAAATGTTTCCTTTTTTTTAAAAGTCTATTCATCAACAATAAACATAACAAAACCTAAAGGAAAGCTTCTTTAGGTAAATAATCTCCCCACTAGGCCTAAATATGAACAAACGAATGTGTTGGTTTATATTCAAATGGTTTTTGGCACAACACTGGAAGCATAGTTATTTAGCCTTGGGATTATTTTGAACAAAATGGGTATCTTTAAATTTTGACGGGATAACTATGGAGAAAAGAGGATGGGGGGTTGGTTGGTTGCCCAATGATAACTTTTGACTCTTATAAAAGAACTATAAATTTCAATTTCCAATCGAATAAGCCCCCTCTAAAAGACTCAAAATTCAAAATGTGTCTTTAAACTTTTGTAGATATGGGTTGTGTTTCGCTATTTAATAGATTGCAGCTTCTTAAAAAATTCGATTATGATAAGATTTTACTGATGCAAAAAAATAACATATAACATTCAGCAACAAACATCAAATACCCCCCCCCCCCCTCCTCCTCGCACAGGGATCAATACCCAGAAATGAGAGGAGAAATAATAAGAAACAAGACGAAAAACAAACGACGAAGTAAAAAAGGAGAAAGTTAAAAACACATACAAAACTAAAGATGAAAATATCAATCAGCCCCCCCCCCCTCCATCACTGGCTACTCGCCGAAACCCAAACCGGATTCAAGTGACGTGCTAAATAAACTAAACAGCGCGCAATTTTAGCTTGGACTAGAGACAACTGCTTTTGGGTGATGAAAAAAGAAAAGAGAGAAATAATTAACTAAATTAATGTTCATTCTGCGATCAAAATATTTTTACAACCTTTTGAAGGGTACCAAGCAAATAAAACTTTCTAGCCAATCCAACTAAAGTATTCCTGGCAGACTGACAAGCAGTCAAGGGGTTGAAATCTGATCTGACTGATGGACTGGATGGAATCCGAATATTATCACTATTACGAAGATAATATGAGAATAGTCAGAGGCAAGCGACGGTCTAGCTGTAAAGGCCAGAGGAACATCACAGTGTAATTGAAGAACAACGAAAGACGCACATGAATCAACGTAAAGTGGATTCAAATCGAGTATCGGATTAATAATAGAACTAAATGTGTCAAGGACAAGGTTCCTTGCTTAGTCTTATACCCTAGAAAATGGTATCAGAAGGGAAGAAAATTTTAACATCCGTATAGCAGGGCAGTAAGTGAAGTAACACTGAATGAAACTATGAAACAAAATTTTAGAATCGACCCAGGAAAAATGTGTTAGAGGGTTCTAAGAATTCCAAGATTCCTCGATATCTTCATTTTAAATTGATAAGATGATGCCTTATCAAGCAAAATACCAGGAACTGAACATGGCGATCACTAGGTATGCTGAAAGAACCCGTTGAAAGATGAATTTCCGAAAATTTGGGGCAAGACTGAGAAATTCGTGAGAAAATCAGGAAGCTCGACTTCCCTATGTTTCATGCCCGGTAATTAGCATCGAACCAAAGAATTACCCTCTTAAGAAATACACTCAACTTAATACGAGTCTCAGCCTCCGTTCTGATAGCAATGCCAAGTGTACTGTCGTCAGTGGTGACAATTAGGGTGTTGCCACCAGTTGACGAAGGTCAACATTTATGGGCACGGAAAGATTCGGGGTGACATAGACGACACGAAACTGGTTGTTTTTTATTTATAACCGTAAAAATAAGATCATTACCCTAAATGATCATTAACATTCATGTTGAATATCTTTTTAAAGTGGTTCGTGGGAAGTTTTATCAATAATTTCAGTTATATAGAAATTATCTTTAAAGAAACAGGGAATGAACACTAATTTTACAAATTTCAAATTGCCATGTTTTATTCAGAAAAGCCTACGGTACGACTTTGGTAATTACATAGAGGGCTCTGTTTGTATATTCAAGTAAATGCATGTGCACAATATTTCTCGTTACTCGTGTTTTTCTTTGCAGAACAAATGCATGTAACGACCTCCAAAGAAAAGGCGGTTGAACAGGAAGAAATAGCCCGATTAAAGGCAGCTTTAGAGGAGCAGCTTGATCAGAACAGAGAATCTCATATGAAACAGGTAGCTCAACTGCGTGATCAAGTCGTCGAAAAGCAGACCCTTATTGACCAACTGAGAGAGTAAGTGATCTTTCCTTCTCTTTTTTTCACAATGTTTTGAGATCGATATGGAATGACATTTAAAATAAACTCATATTTATTCCCTAATATTTATATAAGCGATTTTCTCTTGCATAGTGATATTAAAATATAAAACAAACATAAATTACTCACTATTTTTTTTGGGGGGGGGGCTGCTGCCATCTGAGTTTTTTCTCCTTATAATTTTTGTTTTGTTTTGAGTGCATAATTAATATTTATAATATTTTGAACCATAGTTTAAAAAGCGGAAAATAAAGCTGCAATAAGAAAGATATGTCATCCCCTTAGCACTCATGTTGAACATTTATTCGCATGTTTCTATGAAAAAAGGGACTCGGGGAGTAAAAATTCCTTCATATTTTAAGGACCCCTAAAAGAAAGTTGGACCTAAAAATGGACGTTGTGCGTTATTAGGCAATCTCCAGCCCTTAATAGCTGTTGTGCAACGATGCAAGCCTTTAAATAACTTCATGGAATCTCAAAAGAATTTGCTGAGAAATATTAAGCTTAAATATAATCGTTTTATTATAATCGTTAATTTTACTCACAGTTCATATAATTATCCAGTATGATCTTTCCCTATCTCACCCATTATAAAAACCCGGACCAAGGTGCGAGTGCTCCAGAGAACATTTTTGCAGATAGAAATGTAGGCGGCATCAGATCTTTTCACGGGTAGACAAGTCAGACTGTGATCTAATCGGAAACAAGTGGAAACCCGCTATTACGAATAATGCACTTTGTTGGAAACAATCGGAAACAGACTAACCCGCTAATGCAGAAAGAAGTGGGAGGAGATTTTTGTTCGCAACGAGAACGAAGACCAGAAATGATCTGCGATAAGCTTACTGGATAATTATATGAACTGTGATTTTACTGTAATTGCAAATATGTATAGGGGCGATTTGCCTATCATGTGGCAATTATAGCATACGGAACTGAGAGACATTGATTGGCTACATCACAGTTTTCGCTCGATAGTGTTCTGGCGATAATGGTTAAACTATTTTCTCCCAAAAAATTTCAGAAATTAACCCTTTGCTGTGGCATATCTTTTGTTGCTTCAATAGGGGGCTCAGACGTTCAATTCTGGTTGAAAAAATAAAAATACCCCGTCGGTGGCCATACTTCTCGGGAGTAATAGGACATCTTGTCAATTTCTAGATAAGGACTTAAACCACTCTCCTTCTCCGTTTTATGGTTACCAGACATGATAATGAGATTTTAATCAAGATTTTTATCTTTTAGGGTTATTTTTCTCCTTTCTAAAAACTACAAGTTGTTATACTCTAATTAACTTTTAATGGGTGACAGCAACCATTCATTGCCATGAACGGGTTGACAATGGTTTTTTCCCATCTTTTCGATGATGAGGCTGATAAATTTAGAACATAATTTTGATCATTTCTAGATAAAAAAATGCAAATAAATTTATTGAAAAAAATGTGCATTGTCAGTTTAATATACATATGCTGATATTTATTCCTTCAAATCTTAATAAATTTTTGATTTGTTAAAGTTATAAAAGTGAAAACATTTAAAAGAACTTTTTTCAGTAAAGTACAAATTATATTCTGGCTTTTAGAAAGCATAGGGGTTTTGAACCCTACTCATAATATTTGCTCGTCTTGGGTTTGACTCTGTTATTTATTTTAATTTCTGTTCGTTTTGGATTTCATTTATTTATTGATACTTATTTATGGTAGTTGTATGCTTGGTAGATTGTTTGATTCTATTTTTGTTCATTTTTGGTTTAATCGAGTTCTCTACTTTTTTTTTAAAAACTTATTTTGTGGAAAAAGTTTTTTTTAATTAGTTTCTGCTCGTTTATATTGGTATAGTCTTTTTCAGGGAAAAAGAGAATAATAGTTTGAATCTTTCCGGTTTTCCTTTAAGAATCTATAGTTTAGCCTGCTATTTATATGCTGGACAAACTTTCCCAGCAATTTTTAACAACATAAACTCTTGAAAATCACGACGCAAATAGTAGTGTTTAATTTACTCATATACATCCTGTAGTTGACTTGATAAATAAAAGTTAATACCATTCCAAAAAATTATATATATATGCTCTTTTACAGCCTGGATACAATTACACTCTTTTTATTTAGTATAATTTTAAGAGCAGAAGTAGTAATAGAAGTAGACCCAAAAATTTGAACTTAATAATCTCAGTTGTTCTTCGTATATTGCTGAGATGTCTTAATGGCAACCAGCGTACAAACAGTTTGTTTTGATTTAATTTTGAAGCAACATTTAGTTTTTAAGCATAATGTGCAAATTACATAACTGTGGGGGGTTGACCTACCCAATAACCCAAGAGATATAGTTACTAGACCATTCAGCTAAGCTGAACAAAATGGCTGTCTTAAAATTTTAATTGGAAGTGTCTGGAGAAATATGAGCTAAAGAGGAGGGCTGATTGCCCTCCAATCATTTTTTACTCTTAAGAGGACACTAGAACTTTTAGTTTTCAATCAAATTAGTTCCTTTAAAATATCAATGATATTACTAGCTATGATAGAGCATTGCTGCCTATGTCCTTATATATCCTTGCCCTTTTAATACCTGTATGGATATAGGTTTTTCGTCTAACGGAAACTCATCCTAAACGTTCCCTAAAAGTTTCAACTTAATGCAATTAGTGTCTTTAGTTATAGTAACCGTAGAAGCAGCATTAAATGAATACATACAGTGTCTTCTGGCTAGCTCAAAATCCACAACCTATGAAGGTGAGATCTTCAGAGAATATTTCTGTTGTACGGATGACAACCTACCATCCGTATGCAGGTTGTCAAAAGGGCATATCAGTAATATCTTAGGAACAGTTTCGTGTGTGAAATTAAAACTTACAACGCTTGTTGTGGGGGAAATATTGCCAAAAGGCAATATTTGCATCGTAACGCTAATTCGTTTACTCCTACAACCACTGCTACTATTACTGCTACTACTACTACTGCTACTAAAGCTAAGACTACTATTATTATCTGGTGCTGCTACTACAACTAATAAACCTAAGGATATTAAGGCGAAAATTTTGGGCAATATTGTAACTGTATTGAAATAAATCGAAACACACTATGCCATACAGGTTGTCAAGAGGACGTATCAGCGATGCTTCAGGGCCGGTTGATGGTATTAAGTTAAAAATTTCGTCGTGTGTTGAAGGGGGTGTTAAAAAAAGATGCTATTCGCATACTGCTAAAAATATTCACTATTTGCATACTGAAATAAATGATGTCTCAAAACTTTATTTGGATATTTGTTATGGGAAATGGTGGGAGTGGGGAGGGGGGGGGGGGTTCTCTCAAATCATTTTGACTTTCAATTTTCCATCAAATGAGATTCATCTGAATTTAATACGACCACCGATTCCATAAAAACCTTATATAACCCAGGGCATAACTTAAAGCCCTTACCCCAGGGTTCTGGGGAGTTGTGCTAACCCTGGAAGTATTGTTACATGTTCTTCGGACTATTAAAAAAAAAATGCCATCGTACAATTTCAATCAGATACATTTGGTGAAAAGAGGGGTTTTTGGGTGGGGTTTTACTTGATTTTCATCACTATTGTCTCTTAAAAGGGAACTAGAACTTCCAATTTCAATCAAATAAGCCACCTCTAAAGCTTATACAACCGTCCCGTCGATAAGAACCTTAAATTCCCCAGGGGCATAACTTCCAACCCTCGCCCTCAGGCTCTGGAGGTTTGTATCAACCTCAAAAGCCTTGTTATATGATATTTGGACTATTTGAATAAAAGGACTGTCTCAAAGTATTTATTCGATACATCTCAGGAAAACACCACGTGTTTG